>CAUYPK010100827.1:0-18445 GCA_963574355.1 Loris lydekkerianus | reverse complement strand
GTTAAGCAACTTCATATTCGAGTTAGCTAGAGTTTTAAAGGCTCTTTTGGCCTGGAGAAGCAAGGTGGTTGGAATGTTTTTTTTTTTTTTTTTTTTTTTTTTTTCAGTGTTTGCACTATTTAGAGTCCTACGCCCCTCATGTTAGCTGTGCTGTGTATCTACTGACCAAGCAGGAGAGCTGGCAGCACTTCCGACATTTGGGAATGGAAGAGATTTCTTCCATAGTGGATAATCACAACCTCATAGCCCCTGTGCAACTTTTGTGATGGGACTCAGTGACTCATGGATACAGCATCAGCCATCAGGAATGCTGGGGACTGTGGCATTTGCAGAAACAAATTGCCCTAGTGCTATGTTTTTGCCTTTGGTTATGAGATTATAAATTATCTTTCCCCTTTTTCAGTGGCAATAAAGGATCCTTGCTGAACTTCCTGTTTAATTTTTATATGATGTGTAAAATACTTGCTTTGAAAGAAAACTCAAGACATTGAATGTGTATGTCTGTGTGGATGCTCTGTCCCTGTGGTTGTCATAGGCAGTCGGACTTGATCGTGACACCAGTACATATTGCACAGGTAAGGTCTTTGATCTGGTGTTTTATGCGTGTATGTTAGGGACTGTACATCTTGTAAAGGAACAGTTGTCACATGCTTGATCAGTTATAGTGATAGCTGAAGGAACATTTTCTCAAATGTATTATTTTAATAGGAATCCTGTTCTAGTTTCCCATCCTTTAATTTTAATAAAAGTTGAACTGTGCAAACTTTTCTCAGTATTTCATTTCTATAGTCCACCCTTTCCATTGTATTTCAGACATGAAAAGGACAGACTTATTCCTCTGGGAATCTTTGGATTTAAAAGTTTTTCTTTTTAAGATCTGTTATACAAGGTATGGGTTCCTTTGGTCTCTGTGACCTCGCCCCAGCACAATGTCAGACCCACAACGACCTTCTTCAATGAAGCCCCCTATAGGATAGCAGCTGCCAGGTAATCACTGGGAACTTCCGGGCATCAGATTTGGAGGGTAAGATGGCTGGCTAAGCTGGCATCACCATTTGGCAAGTGATCCTCTTATGAAGTGGGACCAGATACTTGGCTCAGCTGTGACTTCTCAAAGTCTCCTGCATCGGGACTGGAGCTCCTGCTCTGGTTCATAAACTGGGAGGTCCCAGGCCCCTGCGGGATGTCAGTGGTTTTGTCCTGTACCAGGTGACAGAGGGACAGCACAGAAGGGTCAGGCTCATCTTTAAGCTGGAGAGACCCAAGGAACAAATAGAACCTCTCGACAAGATTCCTCCCCATATGTGGGAAACTAAATTTTAAGCTCCAAGAAGACACAGCCTTCTTGATTTATTCTGCATGCCGGACACCTAGCACTTGGTTGGCATTCAGGAAGAATAGACAGAAGAAGGCAGAAAGGTGTGTGAGCAGGAGCTGTGTGGTAGCCCCTTCCCTTCTTCACCCCTCACACCCAGACTGGCCTTCACTGCAACTCTGTTCTCCCACACCTTGCCAGTGAATGGGGTGTGAGAGGCTGGAGCTGCTTGCCTTTTGCATTTGTAGAGCAGTTAAAACCTGCTCAGAAGGATGAAGTCTGGCCTCTTTGAGCCCCACTACAGCTCTCTGGGCAGGCAGGTGGGAGTTTGTGCACCTGGGATGGAGAAGGACTAGAGAAGTGAGTCCATTCATCCGAAGATGAGTTGTAAGTGAGCAGTGGAACACACCTAGATAGAACCCACTGGCTCTTGTGACCCATGATTGAGTTTGAGCATCGACCTGAGAAGAGGGTGCAGGCCGCAGTCATTTCAATAACCATAGCAGCTATCATTTATTGCACATTTGCTGTGTGCCAGGCCCTGTGCTGAGCACTTTAATTCCAGTTAATCATCACAACACCTGGTGGAGGCAGATGACCACATGATACTTTGCCTATTTCACATGACAGGTTAATGAACAGACCCCTGGCGATAGATGCAGGCCCCCTCTTACTGAGGCTGCTTGCTGATGTGTCATCCCCAAATCCGAGAGGGCAATACTCTATGGGTGCATTCTGGAAATAGGAGGTTGCCACTATTTAGCCTTCAAGGCTGGGCAGGGAGGACATTGCTCAGAGACCCCCTCTGCAGCCACGTGCTATGGGCCTTGTCTTGCCTCTGAGAGGGCCTAGTGAGGGACTGATGGCTAATGAGGACTTTATCTTATCTCATTCTCCCTTCCCCTCTGTATTCTGCTGGCCTGGTTTCTCCTCATTCCAGAAGAGTTCCAGAGTAACGTCATCTTTGGTAGTTTTTCTATTAACTTTGTTTCCTAAAGTTCACAAATAGGATCTCTTGACCCTAACCAGCTGTTTTATTTAAATAAAAACATCTTTTGTTTCTGCCAGCTTTGTGTGATTTTTCACTGGGTAGTCCGCATCCCCCTGTTCATCTCTTTCTCCCATGCAGCTCCTCCTGCTGCTCCAGGGTCAGTGCCCACAGGAAGGGGCATGTGACTGGGATTTTAGACATTGTCAAATGCAGCCCCTGCATTTGCCTGTTTACCTGTGGGAAGACTGGGGCCTAGAGGGAGCCTGGGGCTGTGGAGAGGCAGCTGGCTGCTGTTCAGGGGTAGTTTACACAGGCCCCCTCTCCCTAGCGACAGGCAGCTCCTTAGCTGTCTATTAGTGCCTAAGGCAGAGCCAGGAGAATGGGATTCTGGCAGAGTTGAATTTTTTTCTCCTCTGTGAGACCACCAGTAATTATGAAGGGCATGCTGCAAAGATAGAGGGTAAATGTTCTCTGTTGGGGTATATCCTGAGAAGTGACCCAGTACGGTCCCGTGAAGGTGCATATATAGCCCAAGGTGTGCCTTGGGGCAGATGCATGCAGTGCTGGGGAAGTCCAGAAACACGTGTTTGAAACAATGGTGCAAGGGCTTGAGAGGTTAGAGTGAAACTTAGCCTTATAAATCATAGTACAGTGAGAAACAATGACTCTTCCCTGTCTCCATCTTCACCACATCTGGTAACTGGTAACTGACTACCTTGCTTCCTCAAAGAAAGGTTATACGTAATCCGCTAAGATCCTTGGGAAAAGCAACTCAAGTCCTGCACCCATCCTGCCTACCATTTTGGAAGTTTATACCTTCATGTATACTTTCGTTGAGCCCAGTGGATCTTGGCCCTGACTCGTTTGAATCACCAGGAAGTTTAAAAAGCACCCTACCACAGGTCACCTTACTCGTACTGGCATTGGGAGACAGGTGACAGAACTCAAGCCTGAGCAAGGTGCTTATGTGATTTGAGCCATCCTCCAGAGTCAGTGCCCTGATCTGTAAAATATGGGTTCCACACAGTTTTGTGAGCTTGTGAGGACGTGATCACGAGAAGGCCCCCGTCTGGCTGTGCAGGAGTTTCTGCATTGGAGTTGTCTTGACTGCACACAGCCCCAAGGGGCTGGGCATGTGTGTGGAGAGGAGGCATGCAAGGAAAGGGATCTCAGGGTCTTGTCTGGGCCAGGAGATATACCTAGGATTTCATTTCTGGAGGATGCCCCAAGGGAAGCCATGAGGCAGGGCCTGGTTTTACCCTGCAGCTACTTGGCTTCTCTCTACTTAGCACAATTGTGTTGAAATCCCTGTTTGTGCCCACCTTCCTTCTGAGAGGATTGGGGAGCCTGGGTTTCATGAGTTAACTTCCTGCCCTTGGAGTAGGGCCTCTTTCATGGCTTCTAGTGTTTACCCCAGGGAGTGTGGGCCTCAGTAAGCACATGTGTAACCTGTTACCTTACAAGGGAATTTCTACTGTGGTCACATCTTGTTCTCACAGAAGTCCTGTGGGGTAATCAAGGCAGGTATGTATTACTGTGCACTGTGTCTCTACCTCCTGTGTACAACAGTTGCTTTCCCAATTCAGTGGGCGACACGTACCAAACACTCCACGTTGTGGGTGACTTACTAGTCATTCCCTTCATAAAGAAGGGGAAACTGAGGCTCATTCAAATTCCCCAAGCTTGGACTCTATCAGTCAGGGTTGTGATAGTAAAATGACTACAGTGGCTTAACCAGAGGATTGGTTACTTTGCTTCCATAGCCACAAGGCCAGAGGCTGGCATTCCAGGGCTGGCACAGCAATTCCACTGTGCCTCTGTGTCCCAAGTCCTTCTGCCCTTCCATCTTAGCATGTTGCAAGATAGCTGCTCCATAGCTATTTCCACATCTGCACAACAGGCATGAGAAGGAAGGGAAGGGCCTTTTGGCTCATTGAGCACCACCATGACAGTTGGCAAGAATAAGCACCTTACGAAAGGTGGCCAAAAGGAAGCCACGAAGAAAGTGATTGATCCATTTTCTAAGAAAGATTGGTATGATGTGAAGACACCTGCTATGTTCAATATAAGCAAAATTGGAAAAACAGTAGTCACCAGGACTCAAGGAACCAAAATTGCATCCGATGGCTTCAAAGGTCATGTGTTTGAAGTGAGTCTTGCTGATCTTCAGAGTGATGAAGTTGCATTTAGAAAATTCAAGCTGATTGCTGAAGATGTTCAGGGCAAAAACTGCCTAACTTCCATGGCATGGATCTTACCTGTGACAAAATGTGTTCTATGGTTAAACAGTGGCAGACTATGATTGAAGCTCATGTTGATGTTAAGACTACTGATGGTTATTTGCTACATCTATTCTCTGTTGGCTGTACTAAAAAATGCAACAATCAGATACGGAAGACCTCTCATGCCCAGCACCAACAGGTTCTCCAAATCTGGAAGGAAATGATGGAAATCATGACCAGAGAGGTGCAGACAAATGACTTAAAAGAAGTTGTCTGGGTTTTTTTTTGTTTGTTTGTTTGTTTGTTTGTTTTTGTAGTTTTTGGCTGGGGCTGGGCTTGAACCTGCCACCTCCAGCATATGGGCCTGGCGCCCTACCCCGTTCCAGAAAGCATTGGGAAGATATAGAAAAGGTGTGCCAGTTTATCCTCCCCACGATGTCTTCATTAGAAAAGTAAAAATGCTGAAGAAGCCCAAGTTTGAATTGGGAAAACTCATGGAGCTTCATGGTGAAGGTAGCAGTTCTGGAAAACCTCCTGGGGATGAGACAGATGATAAAGTTGAACGAGCTGATGGACGTGAACCACCAGTCCAGGAATCTGTCTAAAATTCAGGCTTTTATAATGACAAATAAAGAATCCTATTGGGGGGAGGGGAAGGAAGGGAGGAGGAGTGAGCAGGAAGGCAAAACCTTCCCAGAAGTCCTAGTGGAGTCCCACATAGTGTTCTTGTAGTGCCCCAGCTGCACGTGAGTTGGGGCAGATGAATGTGTTTAGCCTGTGGCTGCTCCAAACAAACTCAAGAGTTTGCCTTGGGACAAAGAGGGGGAGAGTGGACTTTGGGTACGCAGCCAGCAGTGTTGGCCACTTCAAAACTCCTGTTAGCCTCCTGTCTTTGAATGCAAGAGGTTTCCTCTCCTCCAGTCTCAGTCAGCTCAAGAGTTTACATTCATGGATCCAAAAGTTCACACCCTGTTGGTCTATCCTCTAGCACAGGGGTCTTCAAACTGCAGCCTGCGGGCCACATGAAACCGTGTGATTGTGTTTGTTCTCGTTTTGTTTTTTTACTTCAAAATAAGATATGTGCAGTGTGCATAGGAATTTATTCATAGTTTTTTTTTTTAAACTATAGCCCGGGTCTCCAACGGTCTGGGGGACAGTGAACTGGCCTCCTGTTTAAAAAGTTTGAGGACGCCTGCTCTAGCATCTTCCCTGCAGATTATTTTGGCTGGACATTGATCATATGTGGGGCTCCTTGTCTGTAAGCACTAATGATGCTCCCTGTCCACTTGGCAACTGCTACTGAGGGGGGTCCAAGGCAGGACAGGGCCAGGCAGGGAAGGCTTCCTCTTAGGGCCCCACTTCAGCCATCGTCCTTACTATATTTGGTATCAAGGGTGGATGTCCCTCTTGGAGGATAAATGAGAAATCCTAAGCAATGGAGACCTTTAGAAGCCTGTTGCTGAGGCCTAAGTGACAGCTCATTTATCAGCTGTGGAAGTTTTCCTGAAGCACTGATTGAGGGGGCCTGTGAGTTGCAAGATCTATGACCTTTATCTCAAGAATGACCCATCTGTGCAGCAACATAAATCTTCCTGAGCTGCAGGCTGGGAGGTGGAGGTGGGTGAGATTTGCTGTTGGCCTCATGGAGACCATTTTCCCAACAGCCTGTCCTGCTGTCCTCCCGATGCCCTCATATTTAATAGTAGCCCACCCAGCGGTGTCCTGACTGAGCTGAGCTGAACGAAGGAGGTCATAAAAATTATGTGAACAGCCTGGCTGCCAGGGCTGTCCTAGGTCTGGTCTCACCCACCAGGTACGGCTCTAACTTGGCAGAATGGAGAGGGAGGAATATCTGTGTTAGAGGGGCTCAGGCCATGCCCTGGACCTCGTAAGGAGGGCATGAGGCAGTGTCATGAGGGTAGAGTGAGAACCAGAGCTTAAAGTATCATTGGACAGATTAGCATAATGGTTAAGGCCACAAGGTCCAAGTTGGGCATGGGGGGCTTACATCCCTGACCGCCAATTGCTAGCAGTGTGATGCTGGCAATAAAAGGCCCTCCCAGCACAGGCAGGTCAGCACAGGCATCATGCTCCAAGCCTTGAGGGAGCCCACTCTCTAGGGGAGCTGACAGCCCCCTCGAGGTCCTTTCTGTACTTTTGGCCCTATGTTCACTTTCACGCAGAAGCCTGGATCTGAGATAAGGAGCTGTGGGAAAGGCCAAGGCTTCAGAGGGCATTCCAAATGTGTATTTCAGCCACAGATACATCATTTTAATGTAACCTGTGCCTCCTATTTGAATGATTAACTAAGGAACTGTCCGTCCTGGTACAGGTGACTGCTGCAGAGTCCTGATAAGGAAGCCCATAAAACCAACTTCAGGCAGCCAGATGAGGCTTTATGTATGTCCTGGGAAAGGTGGTTTGATTTCTAGCAGCTTCTAGTAGAAATTTTCTGCTTGGATTTGGGAAACTGCTAGGCACCAGGAGCCAATGAGTGTAGGAGGGCTGGCCCCAGGTGATCTCTGGGAGGCCCCCGGTGGAGACAAAGGAGCAGTGAATGAGGGAACTGGGCTTTGCTGTGGCGTTGGCTACATTCGGGGGGAGCCAGAGTGAGCTGCTGAACTGTGGGCTGGTGTCATGGACTCCCACCCCCCACTCAGACAGGAGGAGGTAGCTGGAGCCACCTTCTCTGGTTGGCTCCTGACCTTGTATATGTCATGCATTCATTGCATATTTTTCAAATGCTTCAGCCTCTGTGCCAGCTCTAGGCCTGCTGTAAATAAGTGGAGCCCTGTCCTTGTGGGGTTCATATAAAGTTGTGGAGACCAAGTCGTACATAAGGAATTACAATACAGCATGGTAAACACAATGATGGGGAGATCGGGGGCCTATGGAAGCATGTAGAAGGATCAGAGAGAGTGTCCTGAGGGAAGGATAGTAAGCTGAATCCTTTGTTTGGGTAGATGATGGGTGTTAGTCCAGTGAAGGGGTAGATGTGGGTGCTGAAGGAGGGGGAGTGAGTTGCAAGCCCAGAAGGCCCAGAGGCTAGAGAGATGGCCTTTTTGAGAAGGCACAGATAGTTTAGTGTGGCTGAATTATGGAGTATAAGGAGAATGTGCAGAGATGAGGCTGGCAAGGTGAACAGGGAACATGTCATGAATGAACTTGGAACCATGGTGAGGAGGTAACCCTCTGTCTTAACATCAATGGGGAACCATTAAGAAAGTGTCTAAGTTTGGTACCCCAAGAAGCAGACTCTGAGATACTGAGATTTTCATGCAGAATGTTATTGGCTAGTGCTGTTGGCAGTGACACCCCTGAAAGAGTGAGGGGAACAGCACAAGGCAGAGGGAGAAGCTGAGTTGGAATGCACTTGTGGCCTTGGCAAATCCTCTGGGGAGCTCTGGAGTTGGATGGCCTTGCAGGGTTACTCTGAGTTGACACAAGGGGGACAACCCTTTGTACCTTTGCAAAATTAGTCTTTAACACCAAAAGCACAGCTAATCAAAGAAAAAAATAGGTAAATTTGAGTTAATCAGAATTTAAAAATTCTGTGCTTCAAACAATATCATCAAGAAAGTGAAAAGAAAACCTGCTGAATGAGAGAAAATATTTGCAAATCATATATCTGGTAAGAATATAGTATCTAAGATATATAAAGAATTCTTATGATGCAACAGTAAAAAGATAAATAACCCAATCAAAATATAGGCAAAGGATGTGAATAGACATTTTCTGAAGAAGGTATACAAATGGCCAATAAGCACATAAAAAGATGCTCAACATTATTAGCCATCAGGGAAATGTAAATGAAAACCACAGTGAGATACTACTTTGCACCCACTAGGATGGCTGTAATCAAAAAGACAATAACAAGTATTGGCAAGGACGTGAAGAAATTAAAATCCGTATACATTGCTAGCAGGAAAATAATATGCTGCAGCCTCTTCAGAAAACAGGCTGGCATTTCCTCAGAAAGTTATATGCAGAGTTACCTTATGACCCAACAATTCCACTCTTAGCAATATACCCAGGAAAATTGAAAACATTACCACACGAAAGCTTGTACATAAATTTTCATAGCAACGTTATTCATAATAGCCCTAAAGTGGAATAAAAAGCCCCACACATCCATCAGCTGATGCCTGGGTAAACAAAACATCGCATATCCATAGAGTGGAATATTGTTCGGCATAGAAAGGGATGACATTCTGACACATGCTGCAACCTGGGTGAACCTTGAAAACATAATGCTAAATAAAAGAAGGCAGACCCAAAAGGCCCCATGTTGCATGCAGGTCTGGAATGGACAAATCCATGGACAAAAAAGCAGGAGCTTGGGGAAAGGCAGTAGGGAGTGACTGTGAATGGGAATGGGGCATCTGGGATACCTTTTTGGGGGTGATGAAAACATTATGGAATGAAGTAGTGATGATGGTTGCATAACTTTGTGAATATGCCCAAACTCATTGAATTATACTTTAAAAGGGTGGATTTTTATGGTATTCAAGTTATGACTCAGCTTGGTGCCTGTAGCTCAGTGAGTAAGGGTGCTGGCCACATATACTGAGGGTGGCGGGTTCGAGCCCAGCCTGGTCCTGCTAAACAATAACAATTGCAACCAAAAGTAGCTGGGTGTTGTGGCAGGCACCTGTGGTCCCAGCTACTTGGGAGGCAGAGGCAAGAGACTCACTTAAGTCCAAGAGTTTGAGGTTGCTGTGAGCTGCAACCTCAAACTCTACCGAGGGTGACATAGTGAGACACTGTCTCAAAAAAAAAAAAAAAAAAAAAGTTATGACTCAAATAAAGAGTTGTTGAATGGGCATATCCCCAACCCTGAACCCCATGGGTCATATAACCTTGGGTACAATGCCTTCCTTGTGCAGAGGGCAATTTCTGGAGAGTAGCTCAGCTGTGAGCCTTTGGCAGAGGACACTTTAAGTGCTTGGGGATCTGGGTTGTGCACCACAGTATCCACTATAGCGTCTTCATGGATAGAAACGGTACAGCCAGATTGTCACTGTAGCACCTTATCTTCGTGACAACCATGAGAGGCAGATATTATCCCTTTTTTAGATGAGTGAACCAAAGCTCTAAGAAGCCAGACAACTTGCACAAGTTCTTGACAACCAGGGGAAACTTGAACTGGTATATGAACTCATGCTTGTCTGAGGCTGAAGGAAGTGTTCCTTATGATGATTCTACGCTATGTGTATTTTGTGTTCACTCACTCCCAGCTTTTTTTCCCTTGAAAGATTAATTCATTTAAAAGCAGGGACCATGCCTTGATGCATCCACACCACCTAGCACAGAACATAGAGAAGGTGCTCAAAAAAATGTGTTAAGCTGCACTGAGGAGTTCCCTTCCCATCTGCTGAAGATTCCATGCCACGGTTTACACTTGGCAGCAGTGGTTTTTTCCTAAGCCAGAAGAAGAAATTCATGGAATGGACAGAATTTTCTCATTTTAAATCTTTTTTTGGATGCAAATTTTTGTTTATACTTTGACAACTTGTTTGTACTAAAACCTAGTGTCAGAAGGCATCTTATTTATCAAAAACATTGTAAACTTACCTTCATCAATATTTCAGTTTCCTGTCAGATTTTCCCACACCTAAACTCATACCCTTGATGGCATGAAGAGAGGCATGGATTTCAATCAATTGAAGTCAGGCCTGATGGAGATACAATTTGACTACTGTTTTCCCCTCGGCTTCCCCATGAAGCTGCTTCGTTGTGGCTGATGGAGAATCAGAGACATTATCTTTGACATATATGCCACCTACTCCCTGTCAGGCCTGCTGTTTCCAAGGCCCCATTTGGTGTCTCTGGGATACACACATCCCAGCCAGGACAGAGGAGGGTGTTGTTGGGTGCATCTAGGTTGCCTTTGGTATATTTTTCTCCATATGGGGAAGGGTGGGAGGGTTGGTAAATGTGGGGAGACAGTAGGGAGATACTGGGGAGACATAACTGGGGGTTGGTCAATGGGGAGACAGAGTACCTGGAAAGGCACTTTTCAGATTAGATGACTATGGGGTGGTTTTTACCACCTCAGGAAGGACCCACATGTGTCACTCTGTTTACTTTCTATACCCTGAAGTTTCATCTTGAGAGCTCAGCCAAAGAGGATGTTAACACTAGTAAAATGAAACACCTTGCCTGTCAGCATTTTCAATATTAACAGTTATTCCTGTTCAGAGTGAATACTCAAGCACATTTTGGAAGGAGATGAAGCAAAGGGCCCTGGGGTGGCCAAGAGGGCAAGGAGGAGAGAACCAGGGCCGAGCAGCAAAGTGGTTAAGAGAGCTTGGAGAACGCACTGTCTAGTTACAACCCCAGCCCCACTGCTGGGTGTGACCATAGACCCAAACTGTCTTAGTTTGCTACCTCATCTTTGAAATGGAGGTAATGACAGTCTTTAACTCACTGGGTTGTTGGAAGCATTATCGGAGATTATACATACATGGCAGGCATACATGCAAATACAGCTATGTGAGCAGAGAAAATGCAGTCTCTAACGGTGCTCTCTGAGTGTTCCTCAGACGTTTCCCACTTGCTGCCTAGTCAGAGGGGAATCTCTTCAATTTCATTCCAATCTGGTAATTTTAATCTTATTAAAAAATCAAAACAGGGCAGTGCCTGTGGCTCAGGGAGTAGGGCACCGGCCCCATATACTGAGGGTGGCAGGTTCAAACCCAGCCCCGGCCAAACTGCAACAAAAAATAGCTGGCCTTGTGGTGGGTGCCTGTAGTCCCAGCTTGGGAGGCTGAGGCAAGAGAATCACCTAAGCCCAGGAGTTGGAGGTTGCTGTGAGCTGTGACACCATAGCACTCTACTGCGGGTAATAAAGTGAGACTCTGTCTCTAAAACAAAACAAAATAAAACAAACAAAAAATCCTTTTAAATAGTTTTCAGACATATTAGGTAAAAATGCTCAGCCTTTAGCATTTGTTTGGTTCCCTTTGCTCTTATCCAGGATTGCATTGAAGTACGAGGTCTGACAATTTTGAGAACTCTTTCTAGAAAAAGTGCTGCATATTGCTGAATATTGCTGTGGTCACCATCAAAATACTCCCTTTGGGAAGCTATGCACTGATGCAAGTGCCTGGTCCACCCTTCAAAGCACTTTTGGAACTCTCTTTCTGGAATGGCCATCAGAGCTGTTGTCATATTACCCTTGATGTCCTGAATGTCATCAAAATGTCTTCCTTGTAATATTTCCTTTATCTTTGGGTAAAGAAAAAAGTCATTGAGGGCCAGATCAGTGAGTAGGGAGGGTGTTTCAAAATAGCTATTTGTTTACTGGCAGTAATGTGTGAGCTGGGGTGCATTGTCATGATACAAGAGCCATGATTTGCTGGCCAAGATTTTCAGTTGTTTTTCCTGTTTCTCCATCAATATTCACTTGGTCTGATATATTTCTCATGGTCAATTTTGATACACAATTGAATTAATTTTTACAATGATTTTATCAGTTCTGCTCACTACTGACCTCCCTCACCTCTCTTTATTAGTGACGTTTCTCTTCCCTCAGAAAAATGTTTAATCCATTTGTACACTGCTGTTTTCTTCATGGTACTATCCTCATAAATGTGGACTAACTTGTCCCTGACTTTACTCCCACTCTTGCCAAGTTTAACAAGAAATTTATGAATATTTGTTACTTGCTTTAATTCTAGCTCTGACATTCTCCTGACAGCACACAAAAACACACGACTACATAACGAACGCCACTTATCAAAGACACCACCAAATGTTGACATGAACACAGAACACAACTGTGAAACACTGATATATATATATCCAGGTTATGAAACCTTACTGAGTTGTTTGTACAGTGCTGCCAACATAAACGCATGGTGGGAAATTTGTGAACTTAATTGTCAGACCTTTGGATGTGAAGAACTTGTCCTTGTCTACTCTGGATTATGTTTCAGGGGGAGATGTATAACAAGATTATTAACGGTTTATGAAATTGTTGGGAGAGTTAAAGACCCACCCTCCTGGCTGCTATGCTTTAAACACTGTGCTCTGAGCTAGGTTGCCAGAGGAGCACTGCCTCTGCCCCAGGCCAGAAGCTGCAGAATCAGAAACAACCATCTCAGCTCTTAACCCCACCTTTCTCACAATACACACCAGAAACATGGCCACTCCACTTCTGTCCTCATATCCTCAGTGCCCGATCTCTGTTTTGCTACAGTGCAACTAATAAGCAGAATCTAAATTATATCCAGAAATCTAGTTGCAAATGAGTGTAGGAAAGGTAGTTGATAGTTTTCCAGCCTGTGTGCAGATGAAAGGGGGTTGGAATGCCTACTGAGCTTTCAGTCCTTACTGTTTGCCACATTCCTCTTATTTGGCCATACACTTCTTTTCATGTGTCTAAATTGTCATGGCAAAAACTTGCTCCTTTCTAACCCAATGCAACTATCTTCTGCAAAAATTAGAATGTGCTTACTCCAAAGGGGAAGCCCCAAATTTCATAAATCACTGAATCTCTAGGTGACATCATTTCCCTTCTAGTTAAGTAACAATTCTGCCTTGATATCATATAACCTGAACCCTAAACATAAAGTCAACAACAACAATATATTCTAGAGCTAATACAAAGCAGAAAAACCTATTAAAAAAAAAGGGGGGAATTAGCATATGTATGTGTCTTACATAACATGCATATATACACATATCTGTTAGTTTTTGCTGCATAACAAAGTATTACAAAACTTAGTGGTTGAAACAACTACCATTTATTATTATTATTATTATTCTGTGGGTTGGCTGGACAGTTCTTTAGGTCTGATATGGCTCGGTTGATCTCTGCTGAGCTTGCACAAGCATCTGTCTTGAGCTGGCAGGTTGGCTAGTGACAATCTATGATCACTCAAATATTACTCAAATATCTGGTTGTTGGAAGGTTGTTAGAGAGAGTGTCCCATCTTCTAGCAGGCTAGCTCAGGTGTTTTCACATGAGAGTCCAGGGTTTCAGGGACAGCAAGAGGTAAAGTCCCAATATGCAAACATTCTTTGAATTTTTGATTATGTCACATTTGCTGATGTCCCATTACCCATAGCAAGCAGCATGACCAACCCAGACTCAGAGGACAGAAAAATAGACCCCCTTTTGCTGGGAAGAGAAGAATTTATGGCCACTGTTAGTATTTATAATATATATGTACACTAAGACAGACCAAATGCAAGGCTAAAAAACAAGTCTCAATAAATTTGAATGTACTCATACTGAGTACATTCTCTCAATTTAATAGAATTAAATTGGAAATCAATAATAGGACAGCTACAGGAACCCCCTCCCCCCCATGTTTGTAAATTAAACCAAAGTTTTTATCACACTTGGGGCAAGCTGGCAGGAGCCTGTCACCACTTTTCTTTATCTTTGTATGGTCTTAATTTTTTTGCAAGGATGGCAAAGATTTGAGAAATTTGTGAGCTGATGGCTCTTTATTCTCTTGGGCACAACCTGCTGCCGTATTTGCAGTTATATAAAAAAAAATTGTTTTTCTAAGAACTACCTTTATCCAAGTAACTATTTTCAAGATGCCTCCCAGCACATCCCAGTTGTCCAGACCCTGTTTTCCATTTCCTCGTGATCTACAGTAAGCTCTGGGCAATTCTCTCCCTGACTGAGGGGCTCTCCCCGGGAACCCTCTTTGCTTTTACAACTGTTGAGCAGAATCTGATCATTGTTGCTCTGGCTGGAGACTTGGCATAGAATCTAGTGATATCAAAAACATAACAAGAGAGCCTCCAGGATACTATTCCGAGCCTAAGGCACACATCATCAATCAACTAGGGCACTCTGGCTCACTGACTACGGCAAAACAAGGCACCAGGCAGCCTCGGCCAATCCATCAGAGCTGCCACCAGAGGTGAAACTGATTTGGCCAACTTGATTTTAAGCGCTTGCCCTTGTGTTCCTTTGGTGCAAATATATAAATATATAATATAGTATAGTATAGTATAATGTAATATAATATATAATAATATGTTGAGTTAGTGTTCTGGATATTGGGGAGGGCTGGGCTAAAGAATCATATGCACCAGGACTCTGCTATAACTGTCAAAAGTACATAAAATAGGCAAAATTAGAAATGAGCCATGGCTCTTTTCCTCTTCCTATAAGAGTATAAAATTTGCAACTTTTTCAAGTTGGAAAAAATTTTTAAAAATACCCTGAGTAGTGTTATGTAGAACAGACTTGAAAGCAAGCTGTCTATGCCCTCCCCCAAGCACTTTTTCCCTTAAAAAGCTGTCTTCTCTCCTTATTACCAGATCTTAGGGAGATCCTGGAAGCTTTTCCTTTGTATGTGAAGAGGATTTCAAAGATTTTAGGTTAGCTCTGTCCTATAGCTTAAGAAAATACCTTACTTGCACACCAGAGGCCCCTCTTCCATTTAGAAGTACAGATAGTTTAACAGCTACCAGCCCTTGGATTTCTTCTGTGAGCCGGGCACTCCCCTGGATGATTCATCTGCATTAGCTCATTAGCGCCTCATGACGGTTCCTGAGGGCCTAGAGCAGCATCCTCATTCCACTGATGATGAAATGGTCTTGAGTGGCCATAACTTGTCCAAAATTGCACAGCTGGTAAATGGCAGAGTTAGGATTGGAATCTAGGTCTGTCTGGCTTCAAAACCTTAATTCTCTCCTGGGTCTCTCCCTCAGGGGACTTGGTGCTCTTAGATTTGGAGTTTAAAGCTTCCACTGCCCGTTTTCCTAATTTCCCCCTACCTTTTACTCACACTAAATTGAACACTTCAGTCTCAATCTCTGCCCACTGCCCCCTCCTATATTAGTCTGCGAAAGGTGGGTGTTCCTCAGATAGGGCCATCCCAAGGACCTGGCTTAAAATGTAGGGCCTTGGCTCAGAGAAAATTGCCTTCGAGTTCAGTAAGTGCGGGTTATCAGGTTCTTCTGAAGAGCAGAATTTGAGAGAGGCAGGGACCTCAGCAGGGCAGGGGAGGAAGGAAATGGGGATGCTGAGAGCTGCAAAGTCAAGTTGTGCCGACCTTAAGGGCTTCAGGCCTTAGATCTAGAGTTTTTAATCATCATTTTCCCAGTGGATGAAGCCTCCCTCAAGTACCCAGTGTGTGCCCAGATGACTAAAACCTGCCTCTGGAAGCCCCATTCAGAGTGGGACAGAGCAGGTGCACACAGGCGTGGGAGGGGTGCACGTGGGGAGAGACTCTCTGTAGGGGCAAAGTTACACTGGAGCCTCAGCCCCACTCGGTGGCTTTAATTTCTGCCCTGTTGGGGGTTCTTCATGTTTGATTTAGTGCCTGCACTAATTACCTCCATTCGTTTTCTCTGTCTATAGCATCTTAACATGTATGCAGATATTTCACCTGAGGGGCTGGCCCTGGGGTGTTGGTAGTTCCACTTTGGTTTCAACTGCTTTGGGGGAAGAGGTGTCACTTCATTCTGCTCTCAAAATGACAGTTGTGTGTCCCTGTGTTTTAATTTAGACTTCAAAAATACCCTTAAATGTAAAGAGAAAAAAATCTCTAGCCCTTTTTGCGTGTTGTACTAGGACAGAAATTTAATTTAATTTGCTTTTAGTAGTTACTTAAAGGCGTTGTCTGCTCACTTCCTTTCACTCTGGCTTTGGAGGAGCCTCGCGAATGGCCTGCCCAAATCTCTCCTTTGGCAGAGAACCAAACTGTGGGCTGCTTCTCTGCAAGGCCCTTCCCTTGCAAGTCCCACGTCCTGCCTTTCTCTGCTCTTAGCCCACCAGGGACCAAACACACAAAGATTTGCTTCTGGGTCTACTCCATGTTTGGACCCAAGCCAAAGGGGAGAGCTTCGGCCCACGTAGCTGGACCCGAGTGGAGGAGAGAAGGGGGTGCTGCTGCTTCTGCTGGTCTGGTTTCCTTGAGGCTCCAGACATAGGTTGGTTTTTAATTCCTTCGTGTTTGTCAGGCTCTTTCTGTTAATATTGCATCTTGACACTTAACATTGGCACATAATATTAGGCCTGGGTCCTGGAGTAAACTGCTGTTGTGTGCCTACTTTCTTGGCACTTAATATCACATCTGGGGCTGTATTATACCGGAGGGCAGACTGTAGGAGCGGCAGTGTGGGTGTCTGTCTCCCCCTGGTATCCGCCTCCCATACAAGCCCTGTGCTGACAATTCCAGACTGTTTTTGCAGAAGCACTGTCTCGAAATGGCAGGAGAGAGGCAGAGTGCTCCCAAGGTCTCAGCATAATTTCATTTTATTACAAGGGTTTTCATTTTGATGGCAACATTATTCTTTTCATAGAAGAAATTATCTTCAAATTATTTAATCTCACTCCTTTATCTCTGGGGATACTGTGGGGTATATTGCTGCAGTCTTTGCAGATTGCTGGAAAATAGCGGGCCTGTCAATCGTTTTAATCATTATCACAGGCCCACATTTGGAGGGGGAGAAAGTATCTTGTTACTGCAGAGATATTTGGTCCCTGAAATAATTCTGAAATATCTGTGCTTTCTGGAGTAGAAGCACTCAGGCTCTTCTATGGCTCCAAAGGAAAATAAGGTCAGCCTGGGAAGAGCTGAGGATTCCCGTCCAGGAAGTTCTGAAGGAGGTGGACTCCACAGTTTTTCTCGGGGTAACATGGGTTATGAGGAGACCCAAATCCTGGGAAGAATATTCATTTTAATTTTTTGTTATCGTGGCCTGGAATCTAGTAAGCATTAAAAATAGTAGTTGTTGATAATAATTAAGTAGCTCAATGAATAAGGTCAGTGGAGACTGAGAAGGGTACTGGAGCTGGGAGCTGGGGGACAAGGCCTGTTAGGGCTAAGTCACATGGCTCATCCTGATGACACCAGGACAGGTGGCACCATCCTCCCCAACTCTCCACCCAGAAGCAGCCCTGGAGGGAGATTCAGGTGAACATATGACCAAGATTTCCTGAGCCTTGTTTGCTTCCTTTGCCAGTGTCAAGGGCTAAGCACACCAAATCACTCTGGTCTCCTGCAGTGTGGCACTTTGTGAATATTGTGCCTACTGGCCAGGTGAGTCTTAGGTGGCATGAGGAAAGAGCTGGGGAATGCTGCTGGAGATTACTCAGGGACAATCCTAGGAGAGGAGACCAGGGACCACACAAACTCACAGAGATGGGAACATAAGTCACATGCGGACACTCGGAGTAGCTCTTATATTCCCTGATCTGTCTGGAATGTTCTTCCCAGCCACATGTGTCCCCTCTTCCTGGCCTCCTGATGCCTTTTTTTTTTTTTTTTTTTTTTTTAATTCAATCATAGCTGTGTACATTAATGCAATCATGGGGCACCATGAACTGGTTTTATATACAATTTGAAATATTTTCATCAAACTGGTTAACATAGCCTTCCTGGCATTTTCTTAGTTATTGTGTTAAGTTATTTATATTCTGCATTTAGTAAGTTTCACACGTACCCTTGTAAGATGCTCTGTAGGTGTGGTCCCACCAATTGCCCTCCCTCTGCCCATCGTCCCCCCTCCCTTCCCCTCCCTTTCACCTTTCCCCATATTCTTAGGTTATAACTGGGTGATAGCTTTCATATGAAAGCTATAAATTAGCTTCATAGTAGGGCTGAGTACATTGGATACTTTTTCTTCCATTCTTGAGATACTTTACTAAGAAGAATATGTTCCAGTTCCATCCATGTAAACATGAAAGAGGTAAAGCCTCCATCTTTCTTTAAGGCTGCATAATATTCCATGGTGTACATATAGGACAATTTATTAATCCATTCGTGGATTGATGGGCACTTGGGCTTCTTTCATGATTTAGCAATTATGAATTGGGCTGCAATAAACATTCTGGTACAAATATCTTTGTTATAATGTGATTTTTGGTCTTCTGGGTATACACCTAGTAGAGGAATTATAGGATTGAATGGCAGGTCTGTTTTTAGATCTCTAAGTATA
>CAUYPK010100826.1:0-37221 GCA_963574355.1 Loris lydekkerianus | reverse complement strand
GGGGGGGGGGGGGGGGGGGGGGTGGGGGGAGGGGGGGGGAGGAGATGGGGTGAGGGCTGTTAGATGGGAGGGGAGGCGCGGGCGCCAACCGCGCCCGCGGCCTCATTCGCAGCCTAGCGGCAGCGCCCCCCAACCCAGGGGCTTTGCCGATGCTCTGGCCCAACCCCCCCCAATTCCGGGGACTATCGGCGCCGCCCACAACACCGCAATATTTTTTTTTTTTTTTTTTTTTTTTTGGTTGTAATTGTCATTGTTGTTTGGCAGGCCCAGTCTGGATTAGAGCCTGCCAGCTCTGGTATATGTGGCTGGCACCTGCTTGAGCTATAGGCGCTGAGCCAGAATACTTTATTTTTATGTTGAAAATCACCTTGACTATTTTATTACTTTTTCACTAAACAGGAATATATTCCTTTTCTCAAAAACTCAGAACTTATAGGTACAGTTTCATCCCCATTTGCCATCCTGTTCTCATCCTCTCCAAAGGCTGCCACTGTTACTCATTTGGTGTTTTTCTGCATTTCCATTCCTATATGTAAATCTGCATTAAAAATATAGCCCGGTGGCTCATGCCTGTAATTCTAGCACTCTAGGAGGCTGAGGCCAGAGAACAGCTCAAGGGCAGGAGTTTGAGACCAGCCTGAACAAGAATGAGACTGTCATCTCTACCAAAAATAGAAAAAATTAGCCAGGCATGGTAGCATGTACCTGTAGTCCCACCTACTCAGCAGTCCCACCTACTCAGCAAGAAGATCACTTGAGCCCAAGAGTTTGTGGTTGCAGTGAGCTATGGCTATGATGATGCCAATGTATCCTATCCAGGGTGACAGAGAGAGATTCTGTCTGGAACAAACAAACAAGTATTGTTTTATGGTTTCCCAAGTTATCGATGAGTTGACTGATTTCTTGACAGTTTACAAAGCACATCTCCATTAGTGAAGTACTTTGCAGATTACAAAACATTTACTAGTTAGGAAAGCCCTTTGTGGTGACTGAAACCACATTTTAGGCTACTAATTTATTCCTGTTCACTAACTTCTCCTGAGTTTTCTTTATTTGCAAATATTTTTGTATGTATCTCTTAATTCAAGGGGCTTTCTTTTTAAAACATCATTATTGAGATATCATTATCATACCATAAAATTTACCCATTTAAAATGTACAATTTAGTTGTTTTTAATGTATTTACAGAATTGTGCAACCATCACTACAATTCAATTTAAGAACATTTTAATCACCCCAAGAAAGAAACTCTATACCCTTGAGCAGTTCCTTCCCATTTCCCCACCTCAGCCTCTGGGAACCACTGATCTATTTTTTGTCTCTACAGATTTTCCTATTCTGAACACTTCATGTAAGAGGTATCATAAAATATGTATGGTCTTAAAAGGCTTTCCTTTTATTTGAAAAACCCCAGTGTCAGTCAAGCACAGTGACTCACGCCTGTAATCCTACCACTCTGGGAGGCTGAGGCAGGTAGATAGTCTGAGCTCAGGAATTGGAGACCAGCCTGAGCAAGAGCGAGACCCAATCTCTACTAAAAGTAGAAAAATTAGCCAGGCATCGTGGTGGGCACCTGTAGTCCCAGCTACTTGGGAGGCTGAGGCAGGAAGATGGCTTGAACACAGTCTGAGGTTGCTATGAGCTAGGCTGATGCCACCACACTCCAGCCTAGGCAACAGAGTGAGACTCTGTCTACAAACAAAAAGAAAAGAAAAGGAAGGGAAGGAAAAGGGAAGGGAAGGGAAGGAAAGGAAAATTAACTGGGCATGATGGGAGGCATGTGTAGTTGCAGCTACTGAAGGGTCAGGAGGCTTGCTGGAGCCCAGGAGTTTGAAGTTGCTGTGAGCTGTTACAAGACCACTGTTTTCCAGCCTGTGTGAAAGAGCAAGACCCTATCTAAAAAAAAAAAAAAAAAAAGAAGAAGAAGAAGAAGAAGAAGAAGAAGAAGAAGAAGAAGAAAGAAAAGAAGAGAAAGAAAGGAAAAAGAAAAACCGCAATGTCATTATTACTCCTAATCAAAAACAAAAGTAAAACTAAAAGTACCCACAATCCTTTAAATCATCACGTAGTCGGTAGTCAAATTTCCACATCTCATAACTATCACATATGATTATTCTGCAGTTTCTTTGACTCAATATTAAAACAAGGCCCACACTTTACAATTAGTTCCTATTTCTGTAAATCTCCTTTAATCTATCACTTTCCTTCCATCATCACTTTTTTTTTCCTTGCAATTTATCTACTGAAGACCCAGGCTGTCAGTCCTTCAAGGCTCCACTACCCATCAGCAGTACAATATAAGCAGCATGTATAAACTAAAAATTTCTAGCACAAATAAGAAGAAGAAGAAGAAGGAAAAAAAATACAATTTCTAGTAGCCATGTTTCTTTAAAAAGAGGAAACATCTACATGAACTTGTATATCAAAATATTGCGCCTGTGGCTCAGTGGGTAGCGTAGCAGCCCCATATACTGAGGGTGGCAGGTTCGAACTCCACCCCGGCCAAACTGCAAAAAAATAATAGCCAGGCGTTCTGGAGTGTACCTGTAGTCCCAGCTACTCGGGAGGCTGAGGCAAGAGAATTGCCTAAGCCCAGGAGTTGGAGGTTGCTGTGAGCTGTGACGGCACAGCACTCTACTGAGGGCAATGAAGTGAGACTCTGTCGGCTTGGCGCCTGTAGCTCAAGCAGCTAAGCCGCCAACCACATACACCAGAGCTGGCAGGTTCGAATCCAGCCTGAGCCTGCCAAACAACAATGACAACTACAACCAAAAAATAGCTGGATGTTGTGGTGGGTGCCTATAGTCCCAGCTACTTGGGAGGCTGAGGCAAGAGAATCACTTAAGCCCAGGAGTTGGAGGTTGCTGTGAGCTCTGATGTCATGGCACTCTACCCAGGGTGACAGCTTGAGGCTCTGTCTCAAAAAAAACAAAAAAAAAAAAAAAAAGAAGAAGAAGTGAGACTCTGTCTCTAAAAAAAAAAGAAAGAAAAATTTTCAATGTGCAATCAATATAAAAAATTCTTATTAGACCTTGTCTATTTTTTCTCCTCTGAGACTATCATTGGATAGTGCTATTCTAGCTGGAGAGTTTCCCACAGTCTAAATCTGGCTGGTGCATCTGTGTTGTGTCATTTCTGTATTCTTCTGTCCCTGGTGCTTCCTAGTAAGTGGAACTCCAGCCTAGAAGTTCCATCAGTCTCAGGTTTTGAGTATATGGAGTTTTTTGGCCAGAATTTTCCTATGTGGTACTCTGAAAATCCATCAAGGGGCTCATCCTATGTGGTCGTCTCTCTTTCTGTGATGTCAGTAACTGTTGATGTTCAAGGCCCAGACACATTATTCATTAGAGATTGCGAAATGGTGATATCCTACTTCTAAATGTTTGAACATTTACAAAGCAACATATGGTTTCCAAACAAATCTTTGTATTTTACGGCATGCTTTTCAGTTTCTTATACTTCATTTATTTATTTATTTATTTATTTATTTATTTATTTATTTATGACAGGATCTTACCCTATTGGCCCAGGCCAGAGTGCTGTAGTGTCATAGCTCACAACAACTTCAAACTCCTGGGCTCAAGTGATCCTCCTGCCCCAGCCTCCTGAGTAGCTGGGACAAGAGGTGCCTACCACCATGACTGGCCAATTTTTCTATTTTTAGTAGAAATGGGGCCTTGCTCTTGTTTAGCCTGTCTTGAAGTCCTAAATTTGAGGGATCCTCCTACCTTGGCCTCCCCGTGTGCTAGGATTACATGTGTGAGCCACTGCTTCTGGCCCAGTTTCT
Organism: Loris lydekkerianus; assembly: GCA_963574355.1. Taxonomy (NCBI): domain Eukaryota; kingdom Metazoa; phylum Chordata; class Mammalia; order Primates; family Lorisidae; genus Loris; species Loris lydekkerianus. Next base: position 33,434 of record CAUYPK010100826.1, on the reverse strand, counting down.
CTTTTTTCCTTTCCCTTTCTTCCTTTCTTTTTTCTTTCTTTCTTTTTCTTTCTTTTCTTCTTCCTTCCCTCCTTTCTTTCTTTTTTTTTTTTTTTTTTTGAGACAGAATCTTATTCCGTCACCCTGGGTAAAATGCTGTGGCATCATAGCCCATAGAAACCTCAAACTCCTGGGCTCAAGTAATCCTCCTGCCTCACTCTCCTGAGTGGCTGGGATTACAGGTACTCGCCAGAAGGCCCAACTGGTTTTTTCCTATTTTTTAGTAGAAACAAGATCTTGCTCTTGCTCAGGCTGGTCTTGAATTCCTGAGATCAGGCTGTCCATCTGCCTTGGTCTCCCAGAGTGTCAGAATAACAGGCGTAAGCCACCATGCCTGGTGCTGGTCCAGTTTATTATGCTTTAAATGGCATGTTCAGGTTCTTTTTAAAGGACCTCTTAATTTTCCAAAGATATAACAATGTTCAAACTCTCCTCGGTTTTCAAGCTGCCTCATTCTTAGACAAATATGGGTAAGTACCTACTGTGTGCCAGGCACTGCCCCTGAAGGTGCCCAGTGAACAAAACAGAAACCCCACCCTCAGAGCTGACAGGCCATTGGGGGGGGGAATGAAAATAAGTTAATAACCAAAATAATTGCACAATCTGTGGTCTGAAGGAAATGAATAGGTGGTGTGTGAGTGAGCAGGGAGGAGTAAGCCCCATAACTGGGCTGGTAGAGGAAGGCCTTTGGGAGGAAGGGACATTGAGGCTGAGAGTTGAAAGGTACCCTGTGAATGGAGCATTGCCGGGTCCCAGGCAAAGGCTGGTGCAAAGGCAAAGCAAGTGGAAAGGCTGAATGATGGGAACGGGAGGGATGGAAAGGAGGCCAGTGTGGCTAGAGAGAGTGGTTAAGAATGTGGAAAGGAAGTCTGAACAGTAACTGGGGCAGATGTACAGGGCCTGGTTGGCCACAGGGAGGATTTTGACTTTGAACCCAAATGAGGTGGGAGGAAAGGAGGATTCTGCATGGGGGAGGGATGTTACCTGAAGCAGGTGTTTACAGGATTCCTCCTGCTGTGTGAGCAGAGAGGCCAGGGAGGAGGCTGCCATGATGGTCCAGGTGGGAGAAAGTGGAGGACAAGTCTATGGTTGGGGTCATGAGGGGGCAGAGGTGGGTGGGCCCTGATCTGTCTTGAAAGCAGAGCTGATAGTCTTACTGCTGGGTCAGGTGTGGGTGGTGACAAAAGAAAAGAATCAAGGATGACTCAGAGATTTTAGCTGGGTGGGTGGGGATACTAATCCTGAGATGGGTAAGACCGTGGGAGGAGAGGGGTTTTTTGTGTTTTTTTTTTTGAAACACAGTCTCACTGTCGCCCTTGGTAGAGTGTCATGGCGTCACAGCTCACAGCAACCTCAAACTCTTGGGCTTAAGCGATTCTCTTGCCACAGCCTCCCAAGTAGCTGGGACTACAGGTGCTCACCACAACACCTGACTATTTTTTTTTTTTTTCGTTGTAGTTGTTGTTGTTTGGCAGGCCTGGGCTGGGTTCAAATCCACCAGTACTGGTGTATGTGGCTGGAACCCTAGCCACTGAGCTATAGGTGCCGAGCCCGTGGAGAAGAGGTTTTGAAATTAAAAGCTCAGTCTTGGCCATTTTCATTCTGGGGGTAGATGTCCACAAAGAGATGGACATTTTTAAAAGCATCATATGTTTTCCATGTAGGGCTATAGCTGCAGGAGTCTCAGTTCTCAGGAAAAGTCAGAGCTGGGGATGTAGGCTTGCCAATCACTGGTGTAAGATGGCATTCAGAGCCTGGAGCCTCAGGGATGTCTCCAGGGAAAATGCATATTTTAGGAAGGGGGTAAAAATCTCAGGACTGCTTCCCCCAGCCATTAGTGACCTGGAAGAGTAGCATATCCCAGCAAAAGAAATTGACAATAGTCGGAGAAGAAGGTATTTCAGAACAAGGGGAAGTGGCCAGGTGCAATGGATCACTCCTATAATCCTAGCACTCTGGGAGGTTGAGGTGGGAGGTTTGCTTGAGGCCAGGAGTTGGAAACCAGCTGGAGCAAGAGCAAGACCCCATCTGAAAGAAAGAGAAGGAAGGAAGAAAGAAAGGAAAGAAGGAAGGAAGGAAGCAAAGAAGGAAGGAAATAAGGAAGGAAGGAGAGAGAAGAGAAGAGGAAGGAGAAGAGAAAAGAAGGGTGGCGCCTGTGGCTCAGTGGGCAGGGCGCCAGCCCCATATACCGAGGGTGGTGGGTTTGAACCCAGCCCCAGCCAAACTGCAATAACAAAAAAAAAAAAATGGGCATTGTGGCGGGCGCGTATAGTCCCAGCTTCTCGGTAGGCGGAGGAAAGAGAATCACCTAAGGAAAGAGTTGGAGGTTGCTGTGAGCTCTGACACCACAGCACTCTACTGAGGGCGATGAAGTGAGACTCTGTCATACACACACAAAAAAGAAGAATTAGTCAACCATGGTGGTACATGCCTGTAGGCCCAGCTACTTGGGAGGCTGAGGCAGGAAAAGCGCTTGAGCCCAGGAGTTTGAGGTTATAGTGAGCTATGATGACACCACTGCACTCTACCCTAGGTGACAGAGCAAGACCCCATCCCAAAAAGGAGTAGGGGTGAGCAAATGAGTGATGACAAAAAGAGATTGGCAAATCACAAGAGCAGAGTCCAGGAGTGAATGGAGGAGATAGGGTCCCAGGCCCTTGTGAAGAAGTGGTCTTTTGAGAGAGACAGTGTCACACTGCTCATCATATAGAGGGAGGCAGGTTGGTGGAGCCAGGGTAGAGGTGAGGAGTTCCTGTGTGATTATGTCTCCACGCTCTGTGGTTTCTAAAGCCCTTCATCATTTGCAAAGCATGTTACTCATTTAGAAAGCATTTTGCAAAGTTCTTGGCTTTTTACAAAGCACTTTTTAGAGCCAGAAAATTATGCTTCTGTTCATACCCCACAGCAACATTTCTCACACTGAATATTGCAGCCCATCTGGAGGTCATGACATTAATTTAGTAAGTCATGATCTTTAAAAATAAAATAGGACACTATAGAGTGTGTTGCGTGGCGAAAGTCAGAACTGTGTCATGAAAGCTTTTTATTTTAGTCACATTGTAAAATGCATTCTTACTGCAAGTGCAGTCAAGAACATTTGAGAAACTGCCCTAGAGAGCCTCTTGGAAAAGTGCCTAGGATGACCCTGAGATATATGACCTATTTTAAAAAAAAATAGAATTTCAGAATTGCATAGGAGATCAGCACAAGAATGTTCAATGAAAGTGCTGTCCATAAAGTTAAAAAACACACACAAAAAGGAATCAACCTAAATGTCCACCACCAGGAGAAGAGATGAAGAGTGTTTTATTTATAAACCAGGAAGGGTACACAGCAATGCAAATGAATTTATTTTATCTGTACATCTCAACGTGGATAGATTTTGAAAACATACACTAGAGTGAATGAAAAAAGCAAGTTTTGGATTGCATGATTTTAATAGTAATCCTCCAAATTAAAAAAACGCACAGATACTATATCCTTTTTGTGTGGCCAATGACTGAATATAGGTAGTAGAAGTATTGACACATGTTTGGAAGGTTATACCCCAATTCCAGGATAGCATTTACCTCCAAGGAGAGTGGGGGCAATGGGGCAAAGAAAGGGTACACAGAAGGCTCCAACCATACCTGTAACATTTTAGTTTTTTAAAAATACTGAATAGGGGGCGGCGCCTGTGGCTCAGTGAGTAGGGCGCCAGCCCCATATACCGAGGGTGGCGGGTTCATACCCTGCCCCCGGCCAAATTGCAAACAACAACAACAACAAAAATAGCCGGGCGTTGTGGTGGGTGCCTATAGTCCCAGCTACTCGGGAGACTGAGGCAAGAGAATCGCCTAAGCCCAGGAGTTGGAGGTTGCTGTGAGCTGTGACCCCATGGCACTCTACCGAGGGCAACAAAGTGAAACTCTGTCACTAAAAAAAAAAAAAAAAAAAAAAAAATACTGAATAGGCTGGGCACGGTGGCTCACACCTATAATCCTAGCACTCTGGGAGGCTGAGGTGGATAGATCCCTTGAGCTCAGGAGTTCAAGACCAGTCAGAGCAAGAGGGAGACTCCTACTAAAAATAGAAAAATTAGACAGGTGTTGTGGCTGACGCCTATAGTCTCAGCTACTTGGGAGGCTGAGGCAAAAAGATCTCTTGAGCCCAAGAGTTTGAGGTTGCTATGAGCTCTGATGATGGCACTCTACCCAGGGTGACAAAGTCAGACTCTCTCTTTAAAAAAAAACACACACACACCCAAAAAAACACTGTATAGCATTAAAAATATGCTACTGTGAGCCTTTGTTAATTCTGGATGATGAGTGCTTGTTCCCAGGTGAAATTCAGAGGCCAACACTCTGTCGGGTGTCAATTATTTAGTTGCTGGAAATGGAGGGTGAGAGAGGCTGAGGCAGTGGTGTTTATCACTCAAGGACCTACAAGAACACAGGACATGCAAATTGGATCAGTCAAGGAGAGTTTTATAAAGTGGTGGTTACAAAGCTGTGGGGGGAGGGTGAGTGGCAGGGGTTGTGCAGTCCTCTGGGGTTAACCAGCTAGTCTGGGGGAAAGAAGAGTGACCCAGCTTGGAGATACAAGGAGCTGGGCAGAGAGGGCTGCTGTGCCTGATCTCTGAGTGAGGGACACTGCAGCAGTGGGGAGGAAGCTGGGGAGATAAACACCACACCTCCCATTCTTCTCCCTGATCCCAGCTGGATGGGTCCCACCTGAAGCCAGAGGGCTAAGAGAGCCTCTGGTGAAGACTTTAGGGGCCATCAAGGGCAAGAGAGGTGAGTGGGCGAGAGCCTGGAAGGCCACCCCGGGATTGTACTTGGAGAGCTTGGGGCAGCATTTTTTACCAGTTACCTGAGCTAGGTTTCATCAGTTCTTGGAGGCACTTTTTTCACATTTTACCGTCTCTGAATATAGGGTGTATCCTACAGGGGATAATGGCTCATTTCTGCTAAATGCAGTATTTCAGACGTTTAATAGCCGGTACCACCTTACCTGGGCTGTATTGCGGGGGGGTTAGCTTTGGGTGCTGGTTATATGATTCCGGACTTTTTGTCTGTATGAAAGAGCAGACGTGCAAGGCGAGCACGGAGGCTCCCCAGGCCATCCCACTGACCTCCCCTGCCCACCCTCAGGCCATGGACAGCCAGAAGCAGTTCACGGGTCCGGAAATCCAGTTCCTACTCTCATGCTCCGAAGCGGATGAGAACGAGATGATCAACTGCGAGGAGTTCGCCAACCGCTTCCAGGAGCCGGCCCGCGACATCGGCTTCAACGTGGCGGTGCTGCTGACCAACCTGTCGGAGCACGTGCCGCACGACCCACGCCTGCGCAACTTCCTGGAGCTGGCCGAGAGCATCCTGGAGTACTTCCGACCCTACCTGGGCCGCATTGAGATCATGGGCTCCTCGCGCCGCATCGAGCGGATCTACTTCGAGATCTCGGAGACCAACCGCGCCCAGTGGGAGATGCCCCAGGTCAGAGGACCCGCCCACCACCTGGGGCTTCAGGCGTGCTGGTGCTTGCTCCTTGCACACTTGGACCCCTCGCTTGGCTCTGGCAAGCCCATGCTCACCCTTTTGTACACGTTTTACAGGCCCTACTGTGCCCTTGCCTATCCCTGGCCACTGCTTGCAGACTTGGCCCACACATGGATGTACACTCCTTGCACACTCACCCTGGAAGCTCTGGCATGGCCATATAGCCCTGATGAAATCCCACCTACACTTCCCACATGGTTATATGTCCCTTGTTCATCTTCCCAGCAGCCCCTGGTGTGCTGTCCCTTGGTTCTGGCCTGCCCAGGCCCACTCCTGCACACCTGTCGTGCTCTGGTGTGCCCTGGGTGCTGGCTCACCTCTCGTACACAGACTCACTTCCCACCCAGAGCCCTGTCTTCATTTCTGGGCAGTGCACACCGACCCTGGTTCTCCCTTGCACAACACTCCTGCAGGCCTCGTGTGCATGCAGTCCTCTCCCACACTCACCCTCCTCACCTCTCCCATCTGGCTGGGTCCAGGCCCTCTCATGCCTACCCATGTGCCCACGCCCACTGTGCACACTGAGCCTGGCATGGTCATACCTTTCCACCACCCCCACCACCCTGCTGCATGCCCTCCTTACCTCATCCATCCCTTAGTCCCTGGAGCTCCCCATAATACTCCACAGGAACCCCCAAGATCTTGCACACTTACCTGTGTCCCTTGAGACACCATTGCACACACACACACACACACAGCCCACATATGGTTGTACCATCCTTTCACTCAGGATCTGTGCATCCCTGCATCTTCAGGAAGCCCCGGTTCACCAGGGGCGGTCACACCCACTCTATTGCAGGTTATGGGTCATCAGCCCTCTCTCACCCACCCCATGACCCCTCACCTGGGGTCTTTCCCTTAGTGTTATTCCTCCAAACACCCACTTACTTCTGCTCACCCCTTCCCATTCCTGCTTCCCCTGGCTCCTCAAATACCCATGTGGGCCTGGAACAGTCCTGGGGCAGTATAGTAATAGCAAATATGACACAGTATTTATCAGGTGCCAGACCCATTCTAATCACTCAGCATCTATTAACTCATTTACTCCTCATGCCAACACTATAACGTGGGTCCTACTATTGTGTCCCGTTTTACAGAGGGGAAATGGAGGCCCAGAGAGTTGAGTCACAATCACTCAGCTACGTAGTGGCAGAAACAGGATCAGAACCCAGATGTCTTCAATCACTATGGTCCTTCCTATCTTTCTCTCAAAGAAACTAAAAACCCATTCCGATGCCAGCTTGTTGGAAGTTTGAATCCTACATCTCCCACTTCTTATCTGTCACCTGGCCAGGCAGCTTTCTGAGCCTCCCTTTCCTAGGGTTGTTTATGAGGGCTAAAGGACCTTTGAGTTAAAGTGTACCCTCTCAGGACTGGCCTGGCTTAGGGCAGCACTCAGGAGAGTACACATACAGCAAGCACTCTAGGTTTGCTATTGGTAGTAAAAACGAAGCCTGCTGCGGCAGATGCCACTGCTGTGGTCGCTGCTGTCCCAAGCCCCTGCTGACGAGCTCCCGTCCTGCAGGTGAAAGAGTCGAAGCGCCAGTTCATCTTCGACGTGGTGAACGAGGGCGGCGAGTCCGAGAAGATGGAGCTGTTCGTGAGCTTCTGCGAGGACACCATCTTCGAGATGCAGATCGCCGCGCAGATCTCGGAGCCCGAGGGCGAGCCTGAGACAGACGAGGACGAGGGCACCGGCGCGGGCGAGGCGGGCGCCGAGGGCGCGGAGGAGGGCGCGGCTGGGGTCGAGGGCGCGGCAGGTGCCGCGGCGGCGGCGGCGCCCGGGGTGACCGCCCGCGTGGTGGCTGCCGCGGGCCGGGCCCTGCGCGGCCTCAGCTACCGCAGCCTGCGGCGGCGCGTGCGACGGCTGCGGCGGCTGACGGCGCGGGAGGCGGCCACGGCGGTGGCCGCGCTGCTCTGGGCGACCGTGATGTGCGTAGGCGCTGCGGGCGCGGGGGTGGCTGCGGGGGCGCTGCGCCTACTATGGGGCTCGCTCTTCGGCGGTGGTCTCGTGGAGGGCGCCAAGAAGGTGACAGTGACCGAGCTCCTGGCGGGCATGCCCGACCCCACTGGGGACGAGGTGCATGGCGAGCAGCCGGCAGGGCCCGGCGGTGACGCGGCCGGCGAGGGTGCGGGTGAGGGAGCGGGCGACACCGCCGAGGGCGCAGACCAGGAGGAGGCGGTGGCTCACGAGGCCGGGCCGGGCGGCGTTGATGGGGTGGTGGCAGCGTCCGAAGGGGGCCCCTTCCGGCCCGAAGGGGCTGGCGGTCTTGGAGACATGGGGGACACAACGCCGGCGGAGCCACCCACACCTGAGGGCTCACCCATCCTCAAGAGGAAGCTGGGGGTGAGGGGGCAGCTGGGGCCTCGGGGTTTGGGAGAGAGACTGGGGCTGGGTGGAGGAGCACAAGATGAGAGACCCTCAAGAGGGGGATAGAGGGACAGAAAGACACACAGAGAAAGAATCTCAGAGATGGAGACATGGAGAACAGGTCTCAATGCCTGGAAGAGACAGGGAAAGCGATACCTGGAGGGCCAGAGACCCAGAAACCAAATCAGAGGAGAAGAGATACATGTGGTTGTGGAGAATGAAGTGGCCCATGTGGAAAAGGCCCCCAAAGCATCCTCAGGCCCTTGGTGCAGGAGTGTGGTGGGGGGTGTGAAGGTCAAGGTGATGCTGGAAGCCTTGGGGAGAACTCCACTTGGAGGCAACCTGACCCTGCACAGTGCTTTTGGCAAGATGCTCTACCTCCTGAGCCTCAGTTTCCCCTCTGTGAAATGGAAATCATAATCCTTCTTTCTTCTGCTGGGGGAAGTGTAGAACTTACCTCACCCAGGGCAAGTGAAGAGAAAGAGGTGGAAAGGCACAGGCAGGTCGGCACTGAGAAGCCGGGCATAGAGGACTCAGCCCTAGTGTTTTCCCTGTCCCCAGGTGGATGGCGAGGAGGAGCTGCTGCCAGAGCCAGAACCCCAGCCGGAGCCGGAGCCTGAGCCCGAGCCTGAGAAAGCTGAGTAAGTGGCTTTGGAATCAAAGGGTCCCAGCCCCTGTCACTGCCTCTTTCCTGGACTGGGAGCCTCCAGAGGTCAGGGCCTGAGGCTGACTTGGCCACCCTGCATCCTCAGTGTCACCCAGCCCAGACTCGGGCACAGAGGAGAGGCTCCATGAAATCAGCATTCCCCTCCCACCAACAGGCCTTCCCAAGTGCCTTCCCTATGCCTGGAGCACCTTCCCCCACTTCTGAGTCTTTCTAGTCCTTTCCATTCTGGCTCATATTCCTCCTCCTTGCAAAGATTCCCTTGACACCTACCCCCTCCTAAGCTGAAGAGGTGGCTCCTCCAGGTTCCCACAACTTCCTGACCTCATCTCATCCCCTAACCCACTCTGGGCTGTCACTGCCTGGTGACACTGTCACCGTCACTATCTGTCTCTCCTAATGGACTGGAGCTTCGTGAGTATAAGGCCTGAGGTTGTCTCATCACCCTGTGTCCCCAGCTCCATTCAGACCTGGGCCCGTCAATGGCTTTGAATGAATGAATGAATGTATTACCCAGGCACCTCCTGACATCTCTGTCTGTGTCCTACCCTACAGTGCAGAGAATGGGGAGAAGGAAGAAGTCCCTGAGCCCCCACCAGAGCCCCCCAAGAAGAAAGCACCTCCTCCAGCCCCTCCAAAGAAAGAGGAAGCTTGGAGTGAATTCTGGGGAGAACTGGAGGTCCAGAGGGTGAAATTCCTGGTGAGGATCCCAGGGAGACCCACCTCCTCCCCACCTCTCTGCCCCACACTGTTCTTGAGCTCACCTGTTCAGGCTCAGCTCCAAGAGGAATCCCGGTTGGGGAGAGGACAGAGCTGTCCCCAGACCTGGGGACAGGGCAGTGTGTTCAGGTGTTCCTCACTTTGCTCCTTCCCCTCTTCCTACCCACTACCCTTGTTCCAACTTGCATACCTTTGCTTGCACAAGGTCACCTGCATAAGCTCCCCACCTCCACCCTTTATCCACAGCTAAGTGAGCCCGCCACTCTGGCCCTCTTCTATAGCTTGTTTCTTGGCCTCAGCCTGGAGGGTCTGAGCCCCCACATCAGTCCCAGCTTCCCCAGTGGAAGTCTGAGCTCTCCTAGTTCCAGGGGAAGTGCTCATCTCATCCAGGCCAGGAAAGAGGGCAGATGTTCAGGAGGCAGGTCCCAGGGCTCCATGTCTCCTGTCTCCTCTCCAGGCTCAGCCTGATATGAGAGGGTGAGGAACACATGTTGAGCAGAAAATGATTCAGTGAGGATTTGGGGGAAGAATGAGGGATAGAGGGAAATGTGGAGAGAAAAGAAGGAGAGACAATGTTCCCCGCCTGGGGTAAAACAGACATGATAACCTCACCTGGGAAGCAGCACAGCAGATTGGTTGGGAGTGTGGACTCCACTACCAACTACCTGCATTCAAATCCCAAATCTGCCTCTTGGCTGTGTTACCTTGAGAAAGGCACCACCTCCCTGAGCCTTAGCTTCCTAATCTGTAAAGTAGGCATAACAACAGTAGCTGCTTCATGGGATTATGGTGAGAATTAAACAGTTCATGTATGTGCAGCTCTTAGTCCTGGTCTTGGTATACAGCAAGCACTTAATAAGTAGGAAGTTGTGGGAGCAGGGATTGAGAACCCAGGTGCTTTGTTTGTAGGTAAATAATGGGATGGATTCTCCAGGGAAAAGACTGAACTCTGAACTCTTTCTTGTCTCTTCTCTTTATCTCAGAACTACCTGTCCCGGAACTTTTACACCCTGCGGTTCCTTGCCCTCTTCTTGGCATTTGCCATCAACTTCATCTTGCTGTTTTATAAGGTGCTGGTCAAGAAGGGCTGCGAGGGTCAGGCCCTCATCCAGGCTGTGAAGTGGGAGGCTCAGCCCCCCCACATGTTCCCAGAGCCCCGTAATGAAGGGATAGGTGTTTGCTTTAGAGTTCTTAGGAGAGTTCAGGGTGGACATCTAGATCTTGGGATCCCCTGGCAGAGGGTGAGTGGGGGTATCTGGATCCATCTAGTATAGACACATGAGCATCAGTGGGAGTTAGAGCAGGAGTGAGGTCTGGATTCCCTTCCCAGCTCTGCCCCAGGCCAGCCCTGTGCCCCTGTGTGCAGGCCCTCATCTCTCAGCAATAGCCACTGATGCAGGTAAGCATCTTTGCTTTCCCATAAGCTAAAGAGAAGTTTGTAGGGAAAAGAAACTGGGCAGTTCTCAGAATGGAAGGAAAGGGCTAAGAACTAGGCCTTCCAAAGGACAAAGGGACCTTTGGGATCTAGATAACAGGACAAGGAGACAGACTGGAGATCAGAACATGGCTTCTGTGGGATAGAGTCCTGCCTCCACCACTCACTGGCTGGATGAGGTTAGGCAAGATACTTAACCTTTGTGCTTCTGCTTCCTCATCTGTAAAGTGGGATAATAACAGGGTCTACCTCAGAGCTATGAAGATTAAAAGAGGATAAATATATGTATAGCATTTGCAATAGCACCTGGCACACAGAAAGTGCTGTAGAAATGGTAGCTAATTTTAGTGTTAATATCAGAGGTCAGTCTCTTTAGGGATCCACTATGAAGATGAATCAACTGTTTTCAGTCCTCTGTCACCCAGTTCAATAAGCATATATATTCTCAGGACAGAGTCTGATTTGTTACCTAGGATCCTAGGCCCGTCCCCTCAATCTTGATTGACAGTCCCACCAAAACTGTCTGGTATGGCCCTGTCCAATCTCAGGAACAGAAGCTGTTAATTTTGTTACTGGGTTCCAGGTATGGCAGACCAGGAGCCAGGACATCATGGTCCTGCCCTGATACAACTCTGCCTTCACTTTAGGTCTCAGACTCTCCACCAGGAGAAGATGATATGGAGGGCTCAGCCACTGGGGACCTGTCAGGTGCAGGGGCTGGTGGTGGCTCTGGCTGGGGCTCAGGGGCTGGTGAAGAGGCTGAGGGTGAGGAGGATGAGAACATGGTGTACTACTTCCTGGAGGAGAGCACAGGCTACATGGAGCCTGCCCTGCGGTGCTTGAGCCTGCTACACACATTGGTGGCCTTTCTCTGCATCATTGGCTACAACTGCCTCAAGGTGGGCTGTCACCTTGGCTTCCAGCTTATAGAGGAGGAAGAAATGCTGGGGCGCTGGCTGAGAATACCTGGGACAGGGGTCCTCACAGTGGTTGAGCTAGAGGGGGTCTGGAGTGGAGGTAAGGACTGGTCTTGGATTAGTGGCTACACCAAGGATGATATTCAAACCAGGAACTGTCACATGTCATATAGCTGGGAAACCAGAATGGAAAACAGGTTCCTTGGGCTTAAAATTTTTACATATCACGTTTACTCTACCTTCAATGCTTTGCCCTGCTTCCACCCCATCACACCTACCTCTGTTTCATTCATCCTTAAGGTCTGAGTTTAAACTTCCCTCCTTTGGAAAGCCCCAGGATGAATTAGGAACCATTTCTGGGATCCTACAACTCCCCTGTTTTTCTCGCACCCTGGCCCTAATGCCTCTGCTCATGACCCTTCTGTGTCCCCCAGATATCCACCCTTATCATTCTGGGAAAGCTCTTCTAATTGGTATCATGAGTGAGTTTTTGCAGCTCTGCTGAGGCTGTGGTCTCACTGAGGTGCCTGACACCTGCCCTTTGCTGCCCTTTACAATCTAGGTGCCCCTGGTGATCTTTAAGCGAGAGAAGGAGCTGGCCCGGAAGCTGGAGTTTGACGGCCTCTACATCACCGAGCAGCCTGAGGATGATGATGTGAAGGGGCAGTGGGACCGACTGGTGCTCAACACTCCGTAAGGGCCCAACCCAAGTGCAGGGCAGGGGCAGGGGAGCAGAGCTGGGTTTCCACTCCAGTCTAGCCCTGAACCTCAAAAACCAGGGTTCCCAGCCATGCTGGGACCTTATTGGCCCTCATTTACTCTCCCCAAGCCTTAGTCTCCCTCTCCATCAAATAGACACATTACCTCTGCATTAAAGTACCCTTGGGGGTGCTGGTGACACATGAAGATACCTAGGCCACAGCCCTGGAGGTTCTGGTTCAGTGAGTCTGGGGTGGAACCTACATTTCATTTTATTTTTAAAACTTTTAGAGACAGAGTTTTACTCTGTTGCCCCAAGCTAGAGTGCCATGGCATCATAGCTTACAGCAACCTCAAACTCTTGGCTCAAGCAATCCTCTTTTCAACCTCCTGAGTAGCTGAGACTACGGAATATAGCCACAATGCCCAGCTAGTTTTTCTATTCTTAGTAGAGACGGGGTGTTGCTATTGCTCAGGCTGGTCTCGAACTCTCAAGCTCAAGGAATCTACTCACCTCACTGGACCATGGTGTTAGGATTACAGGCATAAGCCACCACATCCAGCTGGAATCTGCATTTTAAATCCTGTCGCAGTTGTGATCTTTTCCCAGCTTTCATGAGTAGGAAATAAAAAATCATTTGTTTTTTAAGCAGGACCCAAGAAGAGAATGAGGGTGCATGAGGGTAATTCAGTGAGACTCTGGACACCTAACCTGCACTCCCATACCCCACCATTTTCCCCCATATCAAGTCCCATTTTACATGTTTATTCAATGGGGCTGCTTCATCAGAGGGTAACATCTCTAGAATAATACCAGATCAGGTTTGAAACCTGGGTTGGCCATACTCAAGCTGGAAATCCTTGGTCAAATCACTCAGCCTCCCCCCAACAGGAGTGTGATTTTGGTGTCCTTTTGCACACTTGACTCTTAATACAAGTTCCCTGCCTTACTTGGACTCTATCACAGATGGCAGTGGGGTCATCACTCTGCAGAGTTCCTTATAAGAAAAGCATTGGAATTTCAAACCACCCTGGCCTGGCTGGTGGTTTCTGACCCCTCTTTGCCCTAACATCTCACAGTCACTCTCTCTTGGCAGGTCTTTCCCCAGCAACTACTGGGACAAGTTTGTCAAGCGGAAGGTGAGAGGACGTGGATGTGGAGGTAGAAGGGCCTTTGAGACTGGGTCCCTTGCTGTCACCAGGCCATCACAACTGTGCCAAGCACTTTACTTTGTGCGTGACCTTGAGAAAGGGGCTTTGCCTCTCTAAGGAGCACCTCAGTTTCCCCACCGAGAAGTGGGCGCGACAGTCACCCTTTTCTATCTTGAATGATTGACACGCGGAAAGTGCATAGCTTAATGCCTGGCACCAAGTGAATGCTCAGTAAATCCTAGTGATGAAGGAGGGAGGAAGCGAGTGGTGGTATTTGTAGCACATAGTTAAACACACAAAACCCAATTGCCTACTTTTCTACTCCTGGCTTGTCAACCTTTCTGTCCTCCATTCCCTTTATATTCAAAGTGAGGTCATAATAGGGCCAACCCTACAGGGTTGTTGGCGAGATTATATGACCAGCTACAGGAGCAGTATCTGGCACATAGGAAAACACTAGATAAATGTTAGCTGTTATCATCATTTATTCATTCCATAAATGTTTACTGAGTATCTATTGCATGCCAGGAAACGTTTTAAGAAACTGGGAACCATCAGTAAACAAAACGGTGATTCTAACATTCAACTTGGAAAGAGATGAGGAAATTTGTACCGTGCAGATGGTGATGAGTACTGAGGAAACAGTAACCTGGCGAGGAGGGGTGGGAATGTGCATGTATGGGCCCAGAGAGGTGACCATTGTATGTAGGGTACTCAGAAAGGTCATGCCAATTAATAAAGAGGTGAGGGAGTGAGCCAGTGCAAACCTGGAAGAAGAGTGTCCCACACAGTGGGAGCAGCCCATGCAAAGGCCCTGGGGCAGAATGTGCCTGGAAAATTGGAGGAGGCTGGAACAGAGTGAGTGAGGGGGCTTAGGGGAGGAAATAACTTTGTAAGTGACATGGGCCCAATTATATAGGATTCCTTTGCTTACCTGTCTAAAAATAATTATCTCAATTGATTTGGCTAATGAATCAGGGGACCTTTATAACTTTTGGACCCTCTCCCTGAGGATCTGAAGAAAGCTCTGGCCCTGGGCGGCACCTGTGGCTCAAAGGAGTAGGGCACCGGCCCCATATGCCGGAGGTAGCAGGTTCAAACCCAGCCCTGGCCAAAAACTGCAAAAAAAAAAAAGGCTCTGGCCCTTCTACCCAGAAAAATGTACCCCCTCAATGTCTCACACAGAGTGTGGAATGTCCCCAGAACAGTCCTTGCAGGCCATGACACTCCCCTCCCCCAGCCATGTCTACACAGCATGCCACTCTCCTGTGTAGGTCCTGGACAAACATGGGGACATCTATGGGCGGGAGAGGATTGCTGAGTTGCTGGGCATGGATCTGGCATCACTGGAGATCACAGCACACAATGAGTGTAAGCCCAGTCCACCACCGGGACTGCTGACCTGGTGAGCCAGGATGACCTGGGCAGGCCTGGGCAGGCAGTGGAGGAGGCCAGGCTCTGTTCCTCATATATGTCTTCCCAACCCCTGCCCCTACATAGGCTCATGTCCATCGATGTTAAGTACCAGATCTGGAAGTTCGGGGTCATCTTCACAGATAATGTGAGGAGGGGCCCATAGGTGGGAGGGACTCAGCAGAGGAGGCCCGTTAGAAGGGCTGGGCCTTCCACCCCCTGTGCCCCTGGCTGGAAAGTGACTCCCAAGCCCCTGTGTAGCTCTGACCCTAGGGAACCCCTGACATCCCAGGACTCCCTGTCCCCCAGAGCATCCTTTGATCCCTGAGTGCTCTTAGATTCCTGGACAACTGACTTCCTTCTGCAGAGGGCTCCCGGCATGCTCACTGAGAGTGCTCGTCACTCCTAGTGCTCCCCATCCTCCACATGCTCCCTAACTAGAGGTGCCTCCACCCTGGAGCATCTGTCTATGTTCCCTGACTGCTGACCTGTATGCCCACAGTCTTTCCTATACCTGAGCTGGTACATGGTGATGTCCCTCCTGGGACACTACAACAACTTCTTCTTTGCTGCCCACCTCTTGGACATTGCCATGGGAGTCAAGACATTGCGTACCATCCTGTCCTCTGTCACCCACAATGGGAAACAGGTGTGTAAAGGAAGTGGCTGAGGGATGTGGGCCAGGCAGGGGTGCATGTGGCAGTATGGGTATGGGTGGAAGGGTCTGGGCCAGGCAGTCGGGCCAGGGAAGAGCAAGTCTGGGTGCGTTGAGCCAGGGGAGTATAGGTGAGGCCCAGGGGCTGAGGGCCCACAGGCTGAGCTAGGGTAAAGACCCCAAATGGGCATGGGGAAGGGACAAGCTGATGGTGGAACTGACCCACCCCCTGCCTGCCCCCAGCTGGTGATGACCGTGGGCCTCCTGGCAGTGGTGGTATACCTGTACACCGTGGTGGCCTTCAACTTCTTCCGCAAGTTCTACAACAAGAGTGAGGATGAGGATGAGCCTGACATGAAGTGTGATGACATGATGACGGCAAGTACTGACTCTGATAGAGGGTTAATGACAGCAGCCACCTCATGGACTTGTGAGGGTTCATTGAGCTGATTTGTGGAAGGTCTCCTGAATACTGCCAGGCACATAATAAGTTGCTCCATAAACGTTACCCATTGTTTCAATATTATTTGAGGTGGTTTTTTGAGGAGGCGGAATTCCTTTTTTTTTTTTTTTTTTTGAGAGAGAGAGTCTCACTCTGTCTCACCCAGGCTAGAATACTGCAGTTATCATAGCTCACAGCACCTCAAAATCTTAGGCTCAAGAGATTGTCCTGCCTCAGCCTCCTGAGTAGCTGAGACTACAGGCCCTTGTCACAAGGCCTGGCCAGTTTTTCTATTTTTAGTAGAGATAAGGTCTTGATCTTGCTCACCAACCTCAAACTCCTGAGCTCAGGCAATCCACAAGTCTTGGCTTCCCAGAGTGCTGGGATTACAGGCATGAGCCACCATGCCCAGCCTTATTTGAGTTTTTATTTATTTATTTATTTTTAAGACAGAGTCTCACTATGTCGCCCTAGGAAGAGTAACATGGTGTCACAGCTCACAGCAACCTCAAACTCTTGGGCTTAAGCCATTCTGTTGCCTCAGTCTCCCAAGTAGCTGGGACTACAGGTGCCCACCACAATGCTTGGCTATTTTTTGGTTAGAGTTGTCATTGTTGCTTGGCAGGCCCAGGCTGGATTCAAACCCTCCAGCTCCAGTATATGTGGCTGGTGCCCTAGCTACTGAGCTACAGGTACCAAGCCCTTATTTGAGTTTTTTTTTTTTTTTGGAGACAGAGTCTCACCTTATTGCCCTTAGTAGAGTGCTGTGATGTCACAGCTTACAGCAACTTCCAACTCCTGGGCTTAGGCAATTCTCTTGCCTCAGCCTCCTGAGTAGCTAGGACTATAGGCACCTGCCACAACGGCTGGCTATTTTATTTATCTATTTATTTTGCAGTTTGGCCAGAGACGGGTTTGAACCTGCCACCCTTGGTATATGGGGCCAGTGCCCTACCCAGTGAGCTACAGGCACCGCCCTATTTGAGTTTTTTTTTTTACTTTTTGAGACATAGCCTCAAGCTGTTGCTTTGGGTAGAGTGCTGTGGCATCATAGCTCACAGCAACCTCCAATTCCTGGGCTCAAGCGATTCTCCTCCCTCTGCCTCCCAAGTAGCTGGGACTACAGTGCCCACCACAACACCCGGCTATTTTTTGGTTGCAGCCGTCATTGTTGTTTGGCGGGCCCAGGCTGGATTCGAACCTGCTAGCTCAGGTGTATGTGGCTGGCACCTTATCCGCATGAGCCACAGGTGCCCAGCCCCTATTTGAGTTTTTAAAACAGAAAAGTGAGGCCGGCACAGTGGCTCATGCCTATAATCCTAGCACTCTAGAAGGCTGAGGCAGGTGGATTGCTTGAACTCAGGAGTTTGAGACCAGCCTGAGCAAGAGTGAGATTCCATCTCTAAAAATAGCCAGGCATCATGGTGGGCACCTATAGTCTCAGTTACTTGGGAGGCTGAGGCAAGAGAATCACTTAAGCCCAGGAGTTTGAGGTTGCTGTGAGCTGTGACACCATGGCACTACTAAGGGCATCAAAGTGAGACTCTGTCTCAAAAAAATAATAATAATAACAAATAAAAAAGTGCTCAGGCAAAATACCCCTGCCACTTAGGAGTCATATGATTGGAGATACCCTATTCAACCTCCTTCTTATGCCCTTGGGGCCTAAGCCACCTGTAATAATAGTGACTACTTCTAAACAGTGTGCCCAGGCTGGCTAACACTCAAAAGACTTAGAGAAGTGCCTGGCACATAGTAAAGATTACTTAGATGTTAGCTACTATCATTATTGTCCATAATTAAAAGTTTTTACCCAAAGGACCAATGTGCAATGTATGTTTATATTTTCTCTTCTAATAATGGCAGTCATAACCTAAATTGATTTTAACTTGCTACAGTCATGGGCCACAATTGACAGAATTGTTTCAGGGGGTTATTTTTATTTTTATTTTGAGACAGAGTCTTACTCTGTTGCCCTGGGTAAAGTGCTCTGGCATCATAGCTCATAGCAACCTCAAACTCTCGGGTTTGAGCAATCCTCTTGCCTCAGCCTCCCGAATAGCTGGGACTACAGGCATGTGCCATGGTGCCTGGCTAATTTTTCAATGTATTTATTTATTTATTTATTTATTTATTTATTAGTAGAAACATAGAAACAAGGTCTCACTCTTGTTCAGGCTGGTCTTAAAATCCTGAGCTCAAGCAAACCACTCGCCTTGGCCTCCCAGAGTGCTAGGATTACAAGTGTGAGTCACTGCACCTGGCCCAAGGGTTAATTTTTGAAGATGTCCTGTAATCTGCCTTCACGAGTCCCTGCTTTCAAGATAAAGTCCAGTTCCTCAGCTTGACATTGGAGGCCCCATGAGAGATGGCCTTGCAGTCCACTGCCTTACTCCTATTACAGTCTGTAGTTTTTTTTTTTTTTTTTTTTTTTTTTTTGAGACTATGTCGCCCTCGGTAAAAGGCCATGACATCACAGCTCACAGCAACCTCAAACTCTTGGGCTTAAGCGATTCTCTTGCCTCAGCCTCTCAAGTAGCTGAGACTACAGGCCACAATGCCTGGCTATTTTTCTGTTGTAGTTGTCATTGTTGTTTTAGCTAGCCCAGGCCGGGTTCATACCCACCAGCCTCAGCGCATGTGGCTGGCACTATAACCACCGTGCTACGGGCACCGAGCCCCATCACAGTCTCTAATCTCAGCTCTTACCCAAGACTACAGGGTTCTTTCACATCCTGGGAATACAGAAAAAACAAGTATAGTCTTTCCCAAGTGCCAGGTGGACCATGCTCCACTCCCCACCCACACCTCCACCCCCCATCCTGGCCTAGAACCTTCTTTTGGTTCCCCAGCACCCTATGGATAAAATCAAATCACCCCACCATGGCTTACAAAGGCAGGAAAGAACTGGCCTGCCTGAGTCTAACCACAGTCCCTCTTGCTTTTTGCTTTCTGCCTGCCTGGTTCTCTTTTAGTTTCCTAAGACCGTGTGTTTCCTCCTGACTCAAGCCCTTTGCACCTGGCATTCTCTCTGCCCTCTACCCCAAGCCCAACCTACACACCTTTCAAGTAATACCTCACCTTTCAATTTAAATGCTGCCTCCTACAGGAAGGCCTCCCTGACCACTGGCTGGGCCAGGGCCTACAGAGCCCTGTGACCAGGATGGCCTCATCTCACTCACAGGAACTCTATTTCTGAGCCCCACTATAAACCTCTTTCAGTTCCTCACAGGAGCAAAATGTATTCTTTCCTCCCTGATGGTAATATAGCATGTGGTTTTCTCTGCCTGGAACACTCTCCCACCGCCCCTTCACTTAACACCACCTTTAAGCTGCAGCTGATAGACGTCTCCTCTTTCAGGAATCCTTGCCTGATCACCCAGCCTAGGTCACGGGCCTCCACTGGGCTCCCAAAACTTTTTGTGCTTACCCCTGCTCACCCTCAATCACACTGCGATCCCCACATGCCCCTAACCCCTCTGCCCATGCCTCCCCCCCCCCCCATCCTGCCTGGCCCTCTGCCTGTGCTCTCCCTGCCACAACCTGACCATTCCTGGACTGTCACTATCTATCTGTGAACATGGTGAGTGTAGGACCTGGGGGTGTCTTAGTCAGTATTTGGGGTTTTTTCCACCCTTTTTCACTCAACAGAGGTCAATTATGATTAGTTGTGTCTGCATCCATTCCTTGCTCAGGGCGCCTGCTGGTACTCAGTGGATGTTGAATGACTAAACGTGTGACCAGTATGCTCCCCTCCCTCAGTGTTACCTGTTTCACATGTACGTGGGCGTCCGGGCTGGCGGAGGCATCGGCGATGAGATCGAGGATCCAGCAGGCGACGAATATGAGCTCTACCGGGTGGTCTTTGACATCACCTTCTTCTTCTTTGTCATTGTCATCCTCCTGGCCATCATTCAGGGTCAGTGCTGGCCAGGGGCGTGGGAGAGGGTGCTTAGTGCCCAGAGGCAGGCTAGATCCATGGCTAAGAATGCATGCCCAAGATCCAGTCTGCCTGGATTCATGTCCCAGCTCTGTTTCTTCCTACTGTGAGACCTTAGGCAATGACAGAATCAGGTCCTTAGTTTTTCATTCTGCAAACTGAGGTGTTAATGGTCCTAACCTCATAGGGTTATGGTGAGGACCAAGTTGAATCACACATGCTAAATGCCTGGCTTACTTGCTCAATAAACCCTTGGCATTATTTTTCTTCTTAGGGAAGCACTATGAGATTAGGGATAGGGGCGCTGGAGGGAAAAGCCCAGAGGTAGGGATCCAGAGCAGGAGGAATATGAGTTGGGTCAGAGATGGGCACTGATCTGCCTCCTGCCACCTCAGGTCTGATCATCGACGCTTTCGGGGAGCTCAGAGACCAACAAGAACAAGTGAAGGAGGATATGGAGGTGGGTCCTGTCTGGGAGGAACCAGAGGGATTACAGAACCTTTGGGGGTCAAATGGGCCTTGACTCTGATCACTCTTCACCACTCACAGACCAAGTGCTTTATCTGCGGAATTGGAAGTGACTACTTCGACACGACACCGCACGGGTTTGAAACTCACACGCTAGAAGAGCACAATCTGGCCAATTACATGTGAGTGAGGACCCGCTGGCCCATCAGAAGGGTGGGGCGGGACGCTGACCGGGATGGGAGGGATACTGAGCCTGGGCTAGGGGAAAGGGGTGTGTGGCATACATGTGGGTGGATTCCCAGCCAGCCAATCAGAAGGAAAGGATGGTTCTGACCTGTTTCTCGCGGCCCTCCCACCCTTAGGTTTTTCCTGATGTATTTGATCAACAAAGATGAGACAGAACACACGGGTCAGGTGAGAGGGTGTTAAAGAGAGGACAGTGGGCGGGGACATGGAGAGCTTTAATATAAGGCCAATCAGCAGATGGCATCTAAAAAGCTCGTTTCAAGATCAAGCGTTTGAAGATGTGACCAATTCCTATCCCCCAATCCTAGGAGTCTTATGTCTGGAAGATGTACCAGGAAAGATGTTGGGATTTCTTCCCGGCTGGTGATTGTTTCCGCAAGCAGTATGAGGACCAGCTTAGCTGAGACAGCCCCAGCTGACCCTCCACCCACACCTCAAGTGCCTTATTCTCACAATCAAACCCCTTGGCTCCCCAAACCCCCTTCCCCCAAGGCAGCTGGGGGAGAGGTGACCTCATACTGAAGAAATAAAGCCTGTACTACACCCTTGGCGTCATTGTGTTGGGTTGTTGAGAAGTTGGCATCCAGAAATTCAACTCTCCCCTGAAAACACAAGTTGACACCAAAGGCTGAAGTCATATTTATTGGGAATGAGGACGAGTCATGACCACTAGTGTGTCTATTGAAGAGGGAGATGTAGGGACTAGTTCTTAACACCCTCTTAGGGACTCATTCCTGGATGTAGAGGTTGCTGGGGGCAGTAGGATCATCTGCTGGGCGTGTCTCCACCACTACAGGCCTGGGGAAGGAAGAAAGAATTTACTTCATTCATTCATTTGCTTATGCATTCACTCATTCATTCATTCACAAAGTAGTTAATAGAGACTGTGCCAGCCCAATGCTGGGCTACAGCAGTGAATAAGTGGTTCCTGCCCATGGGGAGCTCAAAGTTTAGAGAGGGAGACCAACATGAATCAGTGAATTATATACCGTAAGTGCAAAGAAACATGGGGTACATGGCAGGAAAACCTAACCCAGGAGGTTAGCCAAGGCACCCTCAAAGAATAGATAGTGGAGCCTAAAGGAGACTAAGGAAGGTACTTGGTGAGGCAGGAGAGTTCTGGGCAGAAAGAAAAGTCTGTGCAAAGGCTTTGAGGTGAGAAAGAGAGGTCAGAGCATGGCCAGATATGTCACAGCCTTGTGTCACAAGAGGATTTTAAGCAGGGAGAGAATAACATGCTCAGATTTGGATTTTACAAAGACACCTCTGGCATATCAAAAGGGAACAGGGGCTCCTTAAAGGGGCTCCCACTGGCTAAATCTGGGACTATTTGTGCCTCAAAATAAACAATGAAGACAATAGATTATACCACAGAGAACAAAATGGAAATCCTACCCTATAAATATATACAACTATTATGTACCCATAATAATTAAAAATAAAAACATTTTAAAAAAAGAATAAAACAGAAATCCATGAGACCATGCTGACGTAAAACAAAACGATGGAAAAGAGACAACTCTTCCCTCCAGTAGAAGGCCAACTAATATATGTAGACAGAAATAGGCCAACAGAAGGCCAACTAATATATGAATGACAGAAAACCACCATTTGGTAACCACCCTAACAATAATAGATTGGGGCAAAAATAATCAATAGATTCTAAAACTGGTGAGTAAAAATCTGATGAGAAGCAGTATATTTACATAATCTAGTCTCAATGAATTGACCCCAAAGATGCTTATTATTACAGAAGAAAAAGAACAACTTTATAGCACAGAAAATTGTCTGACTATACCTTAACTAATCAAAGTTTTGTTTTTTTTCTTGTTGGGAATTCATTGAGGGTACAATAAACCAGGTTACACTGATTGCATTTATTAGACAAAGTCCCTCTTGCAATCGTGTCTTTTTTCTTTTTTTTTAGAGACAGAGTCTCACTTTGTCACCCTCGATAGTGTACCAAGGTGTCACAGTTCACAGCAACCTCCAACTCTTGGGCTTAGGCAATTCTCTTGCCTCAGCCTCCCGAGTACCTGGGACTACAGGCACCCACCATAACGCCCGGCTATTTTTTGTTGTAGTTTGGCCCGGGCCGGGTTTGAACCCACCACCCTCGGTATATGAGGCTGGTGCCCTACCCACTGAGCCACAGATGTTGCGCATAAATGACCAAAGTTAATAACACCAGTAATGGACAGACTGACACCATGTGCCTCCCAATAGGATGCACTGAGGAGGACACAACTTATCTGTGGTGTTCCTGCCCAAAATGCATGACCTGGACGCCTCAAACTCAACTGAAGAGTACTTTTCTATACACTTCAAAAATGTCAAGGTCATGAAAGAGAAAATAAGTCTGAAGAGTTGTTCCAGGCTAAAGACAAAAGAAACCTGACTCCTAAATACAACCCATGATTCTGAATTAAACTCTGAACAAGAAAAAAGAAATTGACTTTTTTTTTTTTTTTTTTTTGAGACAGACTCTCACTTTGTTGCCCTGGGTAGAGTGCCGTGGTATCATCATAGCTCACAGCAACCTCAGCAACTTCAAACTCTTTGGGCTCAACAGTCCTCTTGCTTCAGCCACCCGAATAGCTGTATAAGTAACCACCACAACACTCGGCTACTTTTTCAATTTTTAGTAGAGGCAAGGTTTTGATCTTGCTCAGGCTGGTCTCAAACTCCTGAATGCAGGCAATCCACCCGCCTGGCCTCCCAAGGTGCTAGGGTTACAGGTATGAGCCACAGGGCTTGGCCTTTTTTTTTTGTTATAAAGGGCATACTGTAACAACTGGTAAATGGGAATATGAATTGGAAAGTAAGAAATTGTCAGTGTTGTTTTCTTGATTTTGACAGCTGCATCGTGGTTTGTAAGTACATTCTTGCTTTGATGCAGAAACATACACTGAAGTATGTAGGGGTAAATGGTCATCATGTCTGCCAGCATACTCCCAAATACTCAGAACAAAATTACGTACACACATGTATGTGTATGTGTGTGAGTATGTAAGAGGGCATGTATGAAAGAGAAGGATAAAGCAAATGTGGTTTTAAAAAGTTAACATCAGGGCAGCGCCTATGGCTCAGTGGATAAGGCACTGGCCCCATATACTGAGAGTGGCGGTTCAAACCTGAGCCCAGCCAAACTGCAACAAAAAAAATAGCCAGGCATTGTGGCGGGCACATGTAGTCCCAGCTATTAAGGAAACTGAAGCAAAATAATCGCCTAAGTCTAGAAGTTGGAGGTTGCTGTGAGCTGTGTGACGCCACAGCACTCTATCGAGGGCGATACAGTGAGACTCTGTCTCTACAATAAAAATAAATAAATAAATAAATAAGTTAACATCTAGGAAATACAGATTAAAAGGATATAAGACTTTTGTGTATTATTTTTGCAACTACTCTTATTGTAAAAATAAAAAGTGAAAAGTCACTTTTTTTTTTTTTTTTTTTTTGAGACAGAGTCTCACTATGTCACCCTGGGTAGATTACCATGGCGTCACAGCTCACAGCAACCTCAAACTCTTGGGCTTAAGTGATTCCCTTGCCTCAGCCTTCCAAGTATCTGGGACTACAGGCACCTACCACAACGCCCAGCTATTTTTTGGCTGCAGTTGTCATTGTTGTTTGGCAAGCCTGGGCTGGATATGAACCTGCCAGGCTGGGTGTATGTGGCCAGTGCCCTACCCGCTAAGCTACAGGCGCTAAGCCAGTCACTTTTTTTTTTTTTTTGAGACAGAGTCTCAAGCTATTGCCCTGGGTATAATGCCGTTGCATCCTAGCTCACAGCAACCTCCAACTCTTGGGCTCAAGCAATCCTCTTGCCTCAGTTTTTGTATTTTTAGTAGAGACGGGAGTCTTGCTTTTTCTCAGGCTGTCTCAAACTTATGATCTTAAGCTATCCACCTGCCTCGGCTTCCCCCAAGAGCTAGGATTACAGGTGTGAGCCATTGTACCCATCCTGAAAAGTAATTTTTAATAGTTACAAACTTAAAATAAAATACAAACATAAAATGAAAATGACCCTTTGGCTTCACCACAAGGAACAGACTATAGGGGTGGGGATACCAGGTGAAAGGCTGCCCAGGCCAGCGGAACTTAGTTGGGGACACCTCAGTATGGCCTCTCCAAGTCAAAAGCCCCTCTCCCTTGGCCCTATCCTCTGTCCCCTTTTTAAGACTTACTTGGGGGAGCCAAGCAGACGAAAGGTAAGGGTGGGATCTCTCAGCTCCTGCAGCAGCTGGGTGGGAGAAAAGTGTGTATCAGCACCTAGAACAAACCTCTGCTCTCCCTGCAAACGTGGCTCCTTAAAGAGTACAAGGAACTGTCTCCAAATGCCTAGCCTCAGGTCCAGAAACAATCATTTTTACCAACACCATGCACCAAATGTGTGGCCCTCAGGCAAGCTATTTAATCTCTCTGTGCCTCTGATTACTAACCTGTGAAATCATAGGTGGTAGTGAAGATTAAAGAAAATACTGAAGTGTACGGACTTTACAGTGTCTGACACAGTGTTCTATGAGACAAGTACCATGCCATTCTGTTTCCCAAATAAGGACAGTGAGGTACAGGAAGGTTAAGCCATTTGCCTAAGATCACTAAGCTGGATTCCAACCCAGGAAGTATGGTCCATGCTCTCCCTCATCCATATAGCTCTGTTGGGGAACGGAGGCTCAAAGAAAAGCCAAGTTCTTTGCACAAAGTGGCTCAGGATGACACTGGGACTTGAGATTTGGGGGTAGAGAAGGGGATCTATCTGAACTGAAACTGGAGGAAACTTCTCCCCAGGACTTCACTGGGTGACTCAGTTCTTTTTTTTTTCTTTTTATTAAGTCATATACACATAGATCATGAATATATTTATGCATTTGTGGGGTACAATGTGTTGATTTTTTTACACAATTTGGAGTGTTTCCATCAAAGTAATTAATACAGCTTTCACCTCATTTACTTGATTATTGTGGTAAGACATTTATGTTCTATACTTGATAGATTTGACTTGTTCCCTTGCAGTATGCTCCACAGGTGTGGTCCCACCATTCACCCTCCATCAAACCTCCCCCCTCCCCTCCCTTCCCCCTCCATTTCTCTCCTTCATCCTGGGCTATAAATGTGATCTATCTTTCATAACAAAGTATGCGGAAATATAAATTGGTTTCATAAAAGTACTGAGTACATTGGATACTTTTTCTTCCATTCTTGAGATAGGTGACTCAGTTCTTCACCCCCAGCTAATGAAGGTGGTGACTGAGGTGGGAGGAGCAGAGCTGTGAGGTTAGGGTGGAGAAGCTTACCTGGTCGGAGCCTAGAGCCCACACCTGCACTCCATGCTTCCAAAAAGCTTGAAGCTGACCCCCGACCATAGCTGGGGAGAAAGCAGTGCACGTTGCCCTCAGGAACCATTTGAGCCTCTACCCCTTCCCTGGGCCCTCCTATTCCTGCACATACCCACAGCTTCCACTGCCTCGGTCATAGAGATCTCATGTGTGCGAAGGCCCCGGACTGGGGCTCCCTCCGGGGTCACCAGCTTCAGAGAGCCTGCAAAGGGGCAGAGACAGAATTTTAAGAATTGGAAGCAGGGCTTAAAATTAGACAGAATTTTAAGAATTTAGAGGATTAATAAAGGAGCAGGCAACAAATTCATTGTGAAAAAGTTAGTAGGACCGGGACAAGGCCTAGAGGGGTTTAAGGGGTTCTGAGAGGCAAAGGGTGGGGACAGAGGTCTATTGGATGGGAAAGAGAGTGGGGAAGGGAAGGGGCGAGGGGAAGATTCTTACCATCCATCAACACCATTACCATATCTTCCTCTACCTGGGTCACCTGCACGGGTCCCTTGTGCTCTGTTTGAGAGAAGGTGGGGTTTAACGTCCAGCTTCGCCCGGTCCCCCTTTCGCACACCGCCCCTAAAGGCCAGTCCCTCCTCCAGGCACCCCTCAAGCACGGAGCCTAAACCCCTCCCACCACCCAGGCCCCACCCCATCATCAATCTCACCAGTTAAATAAAACCCATCGTTCTTCCTCCCCGCCCCCTTCCAGCCCTTCTTCAGTACCACGCGGTCCCAGGTTAAGCACCGCCCAGCCACTCAGACCCACGCCTCTCAGCTGCCCACCCTCAGCGAGACTCCGGCCCGCTCACCGGTGCTCATCTCGCCCAGCCAGCAGGACAGCGCGCCGAAGCGCACGGTGTGGAAGAGCACCGACTTCGCCGGCCGCCCGGGGCTGACGCCGATGCACACAGAGGGTAGCTCAGAGCCTGGCCCGGTCAGCAGCGCGAACACTGGCAGAGGCGTCGGAAGTGGGAACAGCACCTGCTGCGGGCCGCGGGGGGGCGGGCGGGAGGGCTCAGAGGGGGCTTGAGGCGGGGCCAGAGAGGGGCGGAACCCGGGAGCTGGCTTGAGATTTCCGAAACCCGGCCCTCAGTCTATGGAGGTGCCATCTAGAAATTTAAGGAAGTAAGGCCTCAGAGGGCTTAAGTGGTGCCTACTTAGAAACAGAGGTGTGACCTCAGAGAGTGTGGCTTCTGTTTGGGGGCGTGCCACAGAAAGGCATGGGCGTCGAAAGCAGCAAAACCTACTTAAAGACTCAAAGAGACATGTCCTAAATAAGGTCTCCTTATTTGGAACCTGGCGGCGGAGCATAGGGCCTGAGGAATAATTATGCCCAGGTGTGAGGAGCAGAGCTTAAGGATCTGGAAGCCCTCAAAAGCAGAGCCTCCAGCTCACGGGGGGGTGGGAGGGGCCTCCGGGAGATTGAGGCGGGGCCTAGGTGGAGGCGGGGCTTCCCGGAGGTCTCCACGGAAGCCTAAAGGGTGGAAGGCACCTGTCATGGCAGCCCTAGAGTTCTCAGCAAACTCCCTGGGCCCCTTACCCGGACGAGCAGGAACTTGTTCATAGGCTGATACCACTGAAGGAGGACCACAGATGTCTCCAGTGCCCCGCACAGAAATGGGCCCCCGCAGCTCGCACCCTCCGCTGTAGGGATGAGCAAGGATGCGTTAGGATTAATCCCCGCGCCCCAGGCCCCGCGCTAGGCCCACACAACCACACATCTTTCCCTGGGCTCTGGACCCTGCCTTAACTCTGCAACCTGCTCGGCAGATGAAGCCTGGACCCTACCCTTGGCTCAGCCCTGCCTTCTATCTGCACATCCTCAGAGTCTCTCACCCACACAGCACGCCCGGCAGCCTTTGGTGTCCTGGATCTTGGTGGAGACCATGTTCTTCCTGAAAAAAAATGAAGGTGTGAAGGAGGTTGAACAGCCGTAGGGGGAGGAGGGCCTTTGGTGTCTGTGGTGCCATTGGGAGCTGGTACCTTGCCAGTAGCCGGTGGGGGCTAATGTGAGCGATGGGGCTTCCTGCTCTGGTCTCTTTCCGTTCCAGCAGGCCCAGGATACTATGAGAATACAGGTGGGGGGTCTTTCCTGCAGTGTGTGTATGTGAGGGGAAGCAGGCAGTTATAGCACCCTGGCTCCCACCTTCTTTCCTCCATCCTTTCATTCAGCCCCATCCCTTTGTCTGAAACTCCCAAGCCTGAAATTCTCAAGCACTTTTCATTGATTCATTGTTCACTGGATGTACTTTAAAGACCTGGGGTAGGGCAAGCCTGCTGTACTTGGCCCTAATGAACAGTAGCAAGCAGAACAAAAAGGTTCCTTGCCCTCCTAGTACTTGTAGCCACACAAGAAGCCATAGACTGGGTGGTGCCTGTGGCTCAAGGAGTAGGGCGCCGGCTCCATATACCGGAGGTGGCGGGTTCAAACCTGGCCCAGGCCAAAAAACTGCAAAAAAAGAAAGAAACCATAGACACCCAATCAGATGAAGTTACACATACACTACACACACGACCAAATTTAAGAAGAAACATATAGGCAGTGCCTGTGGCTCAGTGAGTAGGGTGCCAGCCCCATATACTAAGGGTGGCGGGTTCAAGCCCAGCCCCAGCCAAACTAAAAAAAATAGCCAGGTGTGGTGGGCACCTGTAGTCCCAGCTACTTGGGAGGCTGAGCCCAGAGAATTGCCTAAGCCCAGGAGTTGGAGGTTGCTGTGAGCTGTGACACCACAGCACTCTACCAAGGGTGATAAAGTGAGACTCTGTCTCAAAAAAAAAAAAAAAAAAGAAGAAGAAGAAATACATCTATGGGACACTCTGGGAAGCCAACGTGGGAGGATCATCACTTGGGCTAAGGAGACTAACCTGAACAAGAGACCCTGTCTCTACTAAAAGTAGGGCGGTGTCCCCATATACCAGAGGTGGTGGGTTCAAACCCAGCCCTGGCAAAAAAAAAAAAAAAGAAAAGAAAAGAAAAGAAAAGAAAAGAAAAGAAAAGAAAAACTAGCCAGGTGTGATGGCAGGCATCTGTAGTCCCAGCTACTAGGAGGCTGACTGAGGCAGGAGGACTCCTTGAACCCAGGAGTTTGAGGTTAATATGAGCTAGGCTCATGGCATGCAGTCTGGGCCACAGAGTGACTCAGTCACACACACACAAAAAAAAACCCACATCTATAAATGCTTCTAACTTGTCATCACAGATGTGATATTAACTAGCTCATCAATTCTATTTGGCTTGGTATTTCCTCCACAACTGCAAATTCTTTTATACAAAACATTTATAAAATAGTAACACAGATTGGTTTTTAATCTACAACTTGCTCACTCAACCTTAGTTAAGTGTGGAATAAGTTATCATTGTCATCTGAACATGAAAGCTATTTAAAAACTATTATAGAGGCTCGGCACCTGTAGCTCACTGGCTAGGGCAGTAGCCACATACACCAGAGCTGGTGGGTTCATATACAGCCCAGGCCCACCAAGCAACAATGACAACTACAACCAAAAAATAGCCCGGCGCTGTGGCAGGCGCCTGTAATTCCAGCTACTTGGGAGGCTGAGGCAAAAGAATCACTTAAGCCCAAGAATTTGAGGTTGCTGTGAGTTGTGATGACACAGCACTCTACTCAGGGTGACAGCTTGAGACGCTGTCTCAAAAAAAAAAACAAAAAAAAACTATTGTAGAAATTGTCTCAAAACTGACTGGAGAGGGAGATTATTATGAGCCCCATCTTACAGATGGGGAAAACTGAGGCTCAGGGAGCACGGTGAAAAAATGGCTCAGGCTCTGTGATGGGGGAACCTAAGTGTTTTCAGCTGTGCCTATCTACTTCCCATTTCCCTAACCCAGGTGTCCTCAAACTGCAGCCCGCGGGCCACATGAAGCGGTGTGAATTGTATTTGTTCCTGATTTTTTTTTTTTACTTCAAAATAAGATATGTGCAGTGTGCATAGGAATTTGTTCATAGTTCTGTTTTGTTTTTAACTATAGTCTGGCCTTCCAACGGTCTGAGGGACAGTGAATTGGCCCCCTGTTTAAAAAGTTTGAGGTCGCCTGCCCTTACCCTTGATCCCACTTCTCCCCCCAACCCAAAGCCAGACCTGAGAGAGACATGAGGACATTGTTGATGGAGTACACCCAAGTAGTCCGGCTAGGAAAGAGCTGTAGAGACAGGGAAGATTACTCCTGTGACACCCCAGCAATCCCCA
Source organism: Loris lydekkerianus (assembly GCA_963574355.1). Classification (NCBI taxonomy): domain Eukaryota; kingdom Metazoa; phylum Chordata; class Mammalia; order Primates; family Lorisidae; genus Loris; species Loris lydekkerianus. The sequence goes on along the minus strand of CAUYPK010100826.1, from coordinate 3,197 downwards.
ACTCCAGCCCCTGTCCTTGCCCCAGCCCAGGCACTGTCCCTCACCATCTCCAGTGTGGCCTCCTGGTCATTCCGGTTCAAGATGAAGATGCCTTCCTCTGCACCTAGGAGCAGGTGCTGATCTGGGGGACAAACATTGAGGATACTGAAACCTACCCCATTTTGGGGGATCTTCCAGATTCCTGCCTGTATGATCCCAAACTTTCACCCCCACCTCTGACCATCTATTCCCTCTCACCCCAAACTGACACTCCCAACCTCTATTCCCCCCTAAAATCCTGACCAGTCCCTGAAACCAGTTTCATTCTTCTCTGCCTGTGACTTGCTATGTTCCGGTGGGCCACAAATCCTGGCCCTCTGTTTCCTCAATTCTGACCCCAACCTTAGACCTGCCCCCCAAAATAGCCCTCTAAATTCTAGCCCTCTTTCTCCCCAGTTCTGATCCCCAAATTGTAATGCTGTCTTACACTGATCCTCAAACTCAGACACTCCCAAATATGACATTTCCTTTCCAGTGTGACACCCCAAACTCTGATGCTGTTTCTTTAATTTTGACTCCATCACTGACTTTGTCTCCCTATCTTTGATCCCCAGACTCTGTTCTTTTCTGCTGTATTCTTTTTTTTCTTTTTTTTAAGACACAGTCTCATTTTGTTGCCCTCTGTAACGTGCGATAGCATCATACCTCACAGCAACCTCAAACTCTTGGGCTCAAGCGATTCTCTTGCCTCTGCCTCCTGAGTAGCTGGGACTACAGGCACCAGCCACAACACCTGGCTAATTTTTTTGTTTAGCAGGCCTGGACTGGGTTCAAACCCACCAGCCCCAGAGCATGTGGCCGACGCCCTAACCACTAAGCTACCGGCCCCCGCCCTTTGTTGTATTCCAATCTCCAAAATTCTTGATCCCAAAATGCTGATGACAATCTCTCTACCATTAACCTCCAGCAGACCTTCTGTCCACCCATCCTGGCCCCCTAGTTTTCATTCTCCAACTTATCTTCCCTCTACTCATCTTTGATCCCCAAATCCCAACTAAACCATAGGCTCTGACCTGTCTCAAGTGGCCAGCCCCCAGTCCCATCAAGACCCTCCCCAGTCTTTGCTTTGTGCCTTCTGTTAAGGCTCCTCCCCCTCCACCCAGGCACTCCCTGACCCTCCTGCATGCCCACCCTTGGTGGAGGGGTGTGTCCAGGCAGCTGTGCTGTGGATCCGGAGGGGGCAGCCATTGAACAACTTTACCAGAAGGGCACATCCCTGAGCAGGCCACACAGGGCCAGGCAGCAGATCCAGCCAAGGAAAGCAAGGAACAAGAAAGTGCAGGGGTTAGGAGTCTGCAGCAAGGGTGCCTGGGTTCAAATCCTGCCTCTGCCTCCTCAAGGTATACATACGAACTTGGGCAAGCTACTTAGCCTCTCTGAGCCTCAGTTTCCCCATCTGTGAAACTAGGGCTCCTATCTCGGTCGAGCACAGGGGAAGTTCTCAGCAAACATTACCTATCATTATCAGTTCTCCCACCCGCTCCCCACCCCCACAAGGCATCCCCAGCAGCATCCAGAGATGCAAGTCCTCAGAATAGTAGTTGGCCCTTACCTTCCTCTTCATCTTTTCCTTCTTGGGAGGCAGTAGTGGGGGCTGGTCAGGCTCCTGGGAGGCTGGGTTCCATAGTGAGGGTTCTGAGAGGGGGTGGGAGAAAATCAGCCCCCAAGGTCACCCCACCCCTACCCACCCTCCAGCCCAGCCTGTCCCCATTACCTGAATGGGCAGTGAGGTAGGGGCTGCCAGTGGCTGGAGGAGGCCTAGGACGTGGAGTGCGTGGAGGGGGCCCACTGGCACACCGGACCAGCACCCCTGGGCTCAGCTGCCCTTCATCCTTTGGCCCCCCAGGACCCTCATCTGATGGAGAACGGAACTTGGGCTTTAGAGTAAGGAAAGGAGTATGGGGAAATATCAGATGATTGCAGAGGGAGGGCACCCTTCTGCGACTCCCCTCCTTGGCTCCAACAGGACTGACAGCCATGGCTCTGACCCGCCCCACAATGTCTTGCTGCTACTCCATTCTTGCCCTCTGACACCCTACCTGGGACATCAACACACTCCAGAATTAATGGGCTAATGATGGATCCATCAGTGCCATGAGGCTAAATATTTTGAATGCCACCCGCAGATTGAGGGATGCCACTCCCAGATCCCCATTTTGGACTCCCAGCCCTAGAGAGCCCAGTATCCCAGCCTCCCATCCCCGACCTAAGGCCTTACCTTGGGGGGCAGTGGAGGAGGTATGTCCCCAGCAGGGGTGGGGCTGAAACAAAAAGATGGGGTAAGCAGGCAGGGGTCTGGGGAACAAGGACTAGGAGAAGATAGGAAGGTTTGGGGCTGGAACCTGGGATTGGAGTCTGAGGAGAGGAGGGTAAAAGGTGACTGGGTCTGTCTGGAGCTGAGGATTAAAGGACTAATGATGATGGTGATAACAGGAACAGCACCTCTTGGAGAGTGAGTGGTGACAATGCACCAAGCCTTTGAGTCTTTATACTTAGTGTCATGGGTAACATCAGCACCTGTGGACCAGACTTGTACTTCGTGCTGGTGCCACACATGGGCTGTGACATACAAGATGGGTAGAATGTGTGAGTGAGTGAGTGCACCTGAACCTGACTCTGGGCTTGGGGACTAGGGGATGTGGGGCCCAGGGCTCAGGGTCTGGCCTTTGGGAAATTTCCAGGGACCAAGGTTCAGCCTGAGGATGAGAAAAGATGTGGGCTAGGGTGGGGGTGACATCAGAGAAGTGTTTGAGATTCGGATATAGCACAGGCTCCAGGGCTGAGGAGGATAATTGGGGTGAGGTCTGGGGTTGAGGGCAGGTGAGGGCTGAAGTTGGGGTCAGGTCACAGGTCATATGATAAGCTGGAAAGAAAGTAGGCTAGAGCTGGGATTGGGTGGATCAGGAGTGAGAGGTGAAGGAGTGAAGGGAGGTGGGAGCAGGGAACAGGGCTTAGGAAGGGAGGAAGGGGGGAGGGAGGGAGAAAGCAAGAGAGAAAGGAAGAGAGGGAGGGAGGGAGGGAGGGAGGGAGGAAGGAAGGCAGGAAGGAAGGAAGGAAGGAAGGAAGGAAGGGAGGTAGGAAGGACGGAAGGAAGGAAGGAAGGAAGGAAGGAAGGATGGAAGTCCGAGCCAAGGAGAGCAAGGCACGACGGTTGCTGC
>CAUYPK010100822.1:0-21986 GCA_963574355.1 Loris lydekkerianus | reverse complement strand
CTGGGAATTCGTCTACTGCCTCTCGTGTTGCACGAAGTTCTTTCTGGTGTTCAATTGGCAGAGTATAGACCTGCTTATTGAAATAAGTATAGAATAAAGGGGGCTACAAGCTCTTACGGTGGCAAGTAGCAAACTTCTTTACTTCTACCTGGCTTAGATAGCCAGTTCTGCATGTACACACTGTTAATCAATAATCACACAATCAATTCATAGGTATATTGTAAAAACAAATTAACCTTTCCCTGGAGTCTGCTAATCTACTGATCAACTGATACTAATTCTTCTAAACTTTCTATTATATTTAAAAATAGTAATTTTGGAAAAACATACTGTTAGCCATTTTCCCACAAACCGGTAAGTCTCAAGACCATGGTGGGGGAAAAGGTTGATTGTTCACCTGGCCTCTGGGCCCTTCACCATCCAGAGGCAGTTGACACTATCTTGCTGGACACTGCCTAGGGATCCCACGCCTCAGCCTCTGGGGCCAGCTTCTGACCACAGGAATTTCACCTCCTCGGTGCTCAGGCTTAACAGCTTCCACAGAGTTCTGCCTCAGTTTCTTACTGGCTGTGTAAAGAAAGACTTTGTCCCTGCTCGCTCTCGGAATGGCTTTTCGCCTATCATGGGGGTCCTGGGACAGGGCTGACCCAGGAGAAGCCACACAGAGGAGGTGACGATTGAGGGAGAAGGAGGAATTACCAGTCCCTGGGTGCCCCCTTGGTGACAACTGGGCGCACGTGTGGCATTCTCGCCCAGCTCTAAGCCTGCTCCCCACGGCATGTGAGACGCTCCGAGGCTGAGTGGCAGTGGCATGTTTTACTTTGATGTCCGATGCCACTTCCATGAAGCAGTTGGAAGCTACCAAATGTGAGCAGCTGTTCCTGACGGACATTGGTTGCCTCTTCCCCGTGCGCCGTCTGTTTGCCCTGTACTCTAGCTGTGAAGTTGCCCTCCAGAGACCCCCTCAACTGACGTGTTCCAGAGGTGGACAGGCGACTACAGCTTGGCTATTTGAAGCACTCAGTGCCTTTGGCCACATTAACAGCTGGAAGACGGAGCACTTGGCCTAATCGGCAAGGATGAAACGGAAGAGAAATTTCGCTGACACTGAAGGGAAAGAAGCCCAGTTTTTCCTGCTGGATGCCACGTAAGTCTTGAGGAGACATAAGTGTAAGTCTATTGTAAGGAAGATTGAGACCAAAATGTTGGCGAGCAAAGCTGGAAGGGATAGGTCTATTCTGGTGACAGCACGTTAGCCCCAGACCAAGGCTGCTGGAGGGGAGGACTGTCCCAGGCCCTTTCTACCATGCAAGCTGCTGAAGCACCTTTTTGCTCTGACCAGTTTGGATAAGAGTCTTTCCCTGAACCTGCTTTGCTGGCACTAAATTGGGTTTTGTGTCTTTATTCATACATGGTTGAAAGATCTAGAAATGTTTACCCTGAAGGGGAAAGCATCCAGAGGAATACAAATGCAAGCCAAATCCTTGAAGGGTTTGGGTTAAAAGAAATATTTAAGTATTCTGGGTGTCCCAAAGGGTAGAACTAGAAATGGTGGGTGGAAGTTTCAGGTGGTCAGATTTCAGGTCAACGTAAGAAATAACTTTTTAATGCTTCCGCTCTTTCCCAAAGATTTAACGTGAGGAAATGAGCGTTTGGGGAGAATCACACAGAATGGTGAAGCAGATCTGTCCCTGCATTGAAAGTGCCTCAAAGTGGTCCAACACAATTTAAAAATGATCGGATTCATCTTCTTCAGTACATTGAGATTTTAATACCAGAGCTTTTCTTTAGCTCTGAGTTCCTCAACGTTGAAGAAGATGTGGTTATTTATTTTTTATTTATTTATTTTTTGAGACAGAGTCTTACTATGTCACCCTGGGTAGAGTGTCGTGGCATCACAGCTCACAGCAACCTCAAACTCTTCTGCTTAAGCGATTCTCTTGCCTCAGCCTCCCAAGTAGCTGGGACTACAGGTGCCGGCCACAATGCCTGGATTTTTTTTGTTGTAGTTGTCGTTGTTTAGCTGGCCTGGGCCGGGTTCGAACCCTCCAGCCCTGTGTATATGGCCGGCACCCTACCCACTGAGCTACAGGTGCTTTTATTAATTTAATTATTAATCAGGCCTGATTATTTATTTATGTACTCTTAAACATTTCTCTAGGCACATTGTTTGCTGCGACTCATTGGTGGGCCATACAATCAATTTGTGGGTTTGGGAGCATGGTTCTTGTAATGAAACAGAAGAGAGCAACCTGTCCGGCAGTAAGGGCGAGAGTCCTTTTGTGAAATATTTTGTTCCTCTTTACAAACGAAACACACATAGCAAGAGGTAGTAGAGGGATAGTTAAAAGCATGGACTTTGGAATTATACCGTCAGAGCTCAAATTCTGGCTCTCGAACGTAAGACTGCTCTGAGAATGAGTTAAATGAGAGATACAGACAGAGGCCGAGGAAGAGCCTGGTGCAGAGTGAGCACTCAGATGTGTTAGCTGCTCTGTTACTACTGATATTACTGGATAATTCTTAGGATCTAGAGATTGGCTCCTGTGGGATGGAGGTGAAAGGCTCTTCCCACTTTTCAAGCCCCCAGATTTTGCCAAACAATGTGAAATTTTCTTTATAATTTTGCTAGGGAGACAAAAATTACCAAATGTTTCTTGTGTCTGCTGGTGGAGCTGGAAGATGTTGCCTGCCAGTTGTTATAAAAATCCTCGGCAGGATCATAAAAATAACCAAAGTCATTCGCTTCTAAGCCTTCTCATTAGATGGAGGGCGTGTTATTCATCTTTATCTCCTAGCGTTTCCCAGGATACCTGAAAAATAACTGTTTAAATGTTACTAAATACCTCTTATATTTGGCCTTTTTTCGTCTTCCTTTTTTTCTTTTTTTCTGAGACTGAGTCTCACTCTGTCACCCTGGGTAGAGTGCCGTGGTGTCATAGCTCACAGCAATGTCAAACTCTTGGGCTCAAGCAATCCTCTGCCTCAGCCTCCTGAGTAGCTGGGACTATAGGCACCTGCCACAACACCCAGCTATTTTTTTTTTTCTATTTTTAGTGGAAATAGGGTTCTGGCTCTTGTTCAGGCTCTGTTTTGAACTCCGGAGCTTAAGTGAGCCTCCTGGCTTGGCCTCCCAGAGTATTAGGATTATAGGCATGAGCCACCTCAGCTGGTCTGGTCTTTTATCTTTTGATGCTTTTCTACTAATTAAAACTCCTCTGTCCTTTGTTTCAAGGAATCTTTGTTTCTTTCTTTTTTTTTTTAGAGACAGAGTCTCACTTTGTTGCCCTTGGTAGAGTCTTGTGATGTCACAGCTCATAGCAACCTCCAACTCCTAGGCTTAGGTGATTCTCTTGCCTCAGCCTCCTGAGTATCTGGGACCACAGGCACCCACCACAACGCCCGGCTATTTTTTGTTACAGTTTGGCCGGGGCCAGGTTTGAACCTGCTACCCTTGGTATATGAGGCCGGCACTGTACTCACTGAGCCGCAGGTGCTGCCCGTCTTTCATGGTTCTTAAAAAAAAAAGAAAAGGAAACCAACCTTCTCTCTGCTCTTCCTCCGCAAAGGCCCCAGAACATGCAAGGAGCATGAAAGTGCACACACGTGAGCACACACACACACACACGTGTGCACACACGTGAACACATGAGCACACATGCAGACCCACATACACACACATGCACACTTTACACAAGTATCTGATACTGTGTTAACGACTCACAATCTTCAGGGATGTCGGCTGTTTCTCGGCATCTATTATACATCTTGTCACTTTATCTCATTCAGAACCCGTGGATGAAGACGGTCTGGTCGGGATGATTTACTGCACAGAGTCCCCCCAGTCGCCCCACACCTTTCTCCTCGGAGACTGAAGAATCTCTGTCAAGGCCATTCTCTGCTTTGCCATAAAACGTGTCCTTGGAACAGGAATCTCCCCGTTGTCTTCTTCAATAAATACTGATTCAACGAATTCATTTAGCTGCGTCTCTTCCTCATCATTCTGTTTAACATTCTCCTTCTAATGAAAGTTCATCATATAACAGTCATAGTCACCTTCACAAAAAGCCACGAACTCATGATCACTGTTATTATTTGTCTTGATGTTTCTACCTTTTCCCCACAGTTTCTTTGCCCTCAATAGATCTTAGCTGACACAGCTTGAGTTCCCATCAGAGCAGGTGGTCTACAAAGAATGTTCATATTTTATTTTATTTTGAAACAGAGTCTCACTCTTTTGCTCTGGGTAGAGTGCTGTGGTGTCATACCTCACAGCAACTTCAAACTTTTAGGCTCAAGGGATCCTCTTGCCTCAGCCTCCCCAACAGCTGGGACTACAGTTACCTGCCACAATGCCCGACTAGTTTATCTAGTTTCAGTAGAGGGATCTTGCTCTTGCTCAGGCTGATCTCGAACTCCCTAGCTCAAGGGATCCTCCCACCTTGGCCTTCCAGAGTGCTAGGATTACATGTTTGAGCTCCTGCACCCGGTCTATGTATTCATTTATAATGAAAGTTGCATTCCAAAACAATTGCTTCAGTGGAGAAAAAAGGGTTAGGAGGTAGATAGTTTCAGACTTGTCATAACAGTTGTTAGGATTTTTTCTTTCGGGATTTTCAAAACTGAAGTTGTGTTAAAAAAGAATAGCTATAAGTATCATAGTGTATTGAAGGTGTCTCTTTCCACCCCTGCCCCCAAAATATATGCCCACCAGGAACTTGTGAAGGTGACTTTGTTCAGAAGGAAGGCTTTTCCCAGATGTGATTAAGCAAAGAGTCTAGAGAGGATGTCATTCTGGGTAACTGCCTGGTCTCTAAATCCAATGATGAGTTAGAATAGCAGAAGCAGAAAAGACATAGACACGGGGAGAAAGTCTCCTGAGGACAGAGACAGCAACTGGAGTGATGCATCCGTAAGCCGGGGAATGTCACAGGTGACGGCAGCCACCAACAGCCAGGAGAGAGGCCTACAGGGGATGCACCCTTCCCACACCTTCATCTGGACTTCTGGTCCCCAGAACTGAAAGAGAATGAAGTTCTGTCATTTTAACCCAGTGTTTTTCAACATTTTAAAAAAACCTCACAGCACACTTGAACCTATAGTTAAACTTCTACCGCACCCTGAAACTATGCTGATGGGGAAAAAAAAGAATATATTTACTGCGATCTGAACTTCTTTTGAAAATAATTTAATTAATGATTTTTAAACCTTTTCATGGCACACCAGTTGCAAATTGCTGTGCCTTTTCATGGCACACAAGTTGCAAATAAGATCCTCTCATGGCACACCAGTTGCAAATTGCTGTGTTAAGCCACCAACTTTGTGGCAATTTGTTGTGGCAACCCTAGGAAGCTAAGCACAAGTACATTTTGTTATTGCAGACTAAACCTCACAGATTGGGGGGCTGTAACAGAGCAGAAACAAATCTAAGTGACAAAATTATGAACAAAACATAAAGCCGGATGAAAGGCAGCAGGTTTCTGGACTTTTAAAATCAATAGCAGCATAGGTCATAGCAGAGGCCGTAACTGCACACAGCTAACAGTCGGACATGAGGCTGAGTTAGCTGGGCCAGCTATTCAGACTGAGCTGCTGGAGCGGCCCCACTACTGGGTACCAGCTTGCTTTTTTTTTGTAGAGATGTGGTCTCACTATGCTGCCCTGGATAGTCTGAAGCCCCTGGCCTCAAGTGACCCTCTCATCCCAGCCTCCCAAAGTGCTGAGATTATAGGCCTGAGCCACTGCAGTGGCCAATAACAGCTTTTTAAAGGGCGAGGTGCTAATTCCCTATTGCAATTGTGTAGTGACCAATGGAAGTCTCCATGATGAAAAATATATTCCTTGTTTAATCAATCAAGTTATATCTAGGTGTCAAGTACTAAGTTGAGCAGAAGAAACCCCAGCATGGACCCTGATGCTCTGCACTGAAGCTTGCAATGGAATGATGCAAATGCACTTCCCAGCACATTTACTGGCACGGAAGAAGTGCTGAACGCACGCTCCTGTTTCCTGTAGGAAATCAGTGGTCACCAGCAGATGCAAAGCATGTGTCTTACACATAGTTGTGTTGTAAAGATTGGGGATACAGATCTATTTCTCTTTTGAATTGCTTTGCACATTTACAAGGCTAACTACCATGTTGGTCATAATCCAAGCCATCAGGGCCACAAAACATCTTACAAGATGCAAGAATTCCTAATGACTGGAGGATGATATTATGGTATGTACAGGACAAAGTTTTAAACTTTTTTTTTTTTTTTTTGAGACAGAGTCGCACTCTGTCAACCATAGCAAAGTACTCTAGAGTCATAGCCCACACCAACCTCAAATGCTTGGGCTCAAACAATCTTCTTGCTTCAGTGTCCCCAGCAGCTGGGATTACAGGGGACACTGAAGCAAGAAAATTGTTTGAGTGTCCCAAAGTGGCTGGGACCACACCTGGCTAGTTTCTCTATTTTTAGTGAACATGGAGTCTTATTCTTCCTCAGGCTGGTCTTGAACTCCTGAGCTCAAGCAATCCACCTGCCTTGGCCTCCCAGAGTACTGGGATTACAGGTGTGAGCCACCACACTCAGCTAAAAAATTTTCAAGTTAATAAAAACGTATGTTACCAATTTCTTCAGGGAATCGTGAAAGGAACAGAGTCCAACATGAAAAATGTATCAGCGAACATTCAGAGACGGTCCTTGTGTGGTCCTACATGTTCCCCCCCTTGTCTCGTCACTCAGCTCTCTCAGCTAATCTTTAACTCCAGAACTTAAAAATACTGCAGGTGAAGGCCTCAGGGATACTCAAGGTCAGCCAGGTAAGCACTGTCAGTGCGTGATTCTGAAACAGCAGCAGCAACAGAGGCTTCCTGGAACAGACCAAGTGGCTAAGCTAAAGAAAGCCTTAAGTAGCTTTGAAAGGGAAAAAGTAGGGAAAGCTTTGTGCATGAGAGTCTTAAAGGAATATTAGAGATTGGACTTCTTTATTTTTTATTTTTATTGTTTTGGACACAGAGTCTCACTCTGTTGCCCAAGGCTAGAGTGCCCTGGAGTCAGCCTAGCTCACGGCAACCTCAAACTCCTGGGCTCAAGCAATCCTCCTGCCCCAGCCTCTCAAGTAGCTGGAACTATAGGTGCCTGCCACAATGCCTGGCTGGTTTTTCTATTTTTAGCAGAGATGGAGTCTCTATCTTACTCAAGCTAGTCTCAAACTCCTGAGCTCAAACAATCCTTCCACTTTGGCCTCCCAAGGGTGCTAGGATTATAGGTGTGAGCCACCGCATCTGGTTGAGAATGGACTTTTTAAATACATTTGCATCTGTGCTAATGACATCCCATCTTTCCGATCTCCAGCCCTGAAACTACTGCACAGTGCCCAGTGCATAGTAGGTGCTCAGCAAGCATTTATGTAATGAGGCTGGGTGTAGTGGCTAATGCCTCTAATCCTAGCACTCTGGGAGGCCAAGGTGGGAGGGAGGTTTGCTTGAGCAGGAATTTGAGACCAGCTTGAGAAACAGCAAGACCCAATTTCTACTAAAAAGAGCAGGGGATGTGGAAGGCACCTGTAGTCCCAGCTATTTGGGAGGCTGAGGCAGGAGGATGGCTTGAACCTAGGAATTTGAGGTTGCAATAAGCTAGGATGATGCTACGGCACTCTATCAAGGCAACAGAGTGAGAAAAAAGTATTTAGTGAATGGAAAAAAAAAAAAAAAGAATGAATGAGTCATTGTTGCCTCCGCTGTGTAGCTCTAGACTGATCTTCGAATACTTCTGTGCCGTCACTTACCTACTGTAAAGCGTCAGGGATCTCCCACTGCCTCCCCAGAAAGAGCAGGAGGTGGGCTCACAGCCTTCAAGTCAAATAGTCTTGGGTTTGAGTTCTAAACACTTTCGGTCTGACCCCCATTGTATACTATCTAATTCTATTTCTCTTTTATATCTTGATTCTTCTTTTGATACCTAAATCTATCCACATCTCCCCTTCCCTCCCGTAGCCCCTCTCCTGCTTACGAACTTTCAGCGGCTTCCCCTGTCCAGTTTCTGTTGTCTAGCTCTCTCCTTTAAACTTCTCTTTTACTGGAAAATACCCAACTTTTCTCCGTCCTCTGGGCTTTTGCACATACTTGGAAGGCCCTACTTGGATTCTTCTCTACCATGTTCCGCCTCCCACCCCAGCCCCAGTGCCAGGCTCACCTGGGTGTCTTTCACGCCCTGAGTCCTGAGGCCTTCCTGTCTGCCGGGGCTGTTCACCCACAGAGCACCTCACAGGCCTCCATCCTGGGGTAGCCCGCACGTGACCGTGCACCTCACAGGCCCCCATCCTGGGGTAGCCCACAGAGCACCTCACAGGCCCCCATCCTGGGGTAGCCCACAGAGCACCTCACAGGCCTCCATCCTGGGGTAGCCCACACATGACCGTGCACCTCACAGGCCCCCATCCTGGGGTAGCCCACACGTGACCGTGCACCTCACAGGCCTCCATCCTGGGGTAGCCCGCACGTGACCGTGCACCTCACAGGCCTCCATCCTGGGGTAGCCCGCACGTGACCGTGCACCTCACAGGCCTCCATCCTGGGGTAGCCGGCACGTGACCGTGCACCTCACAGGCCTCCATCCTGGAGTAGCCCACACGTGACCGTGCACCTCACAGGCCTCCATCCTGGGGTAGCCGGCACGTGACCGTGCACCTCACAGGCCCCCATCCTGGGGTAGCCCGCATCCTGGGGTAGCCCACACGTGACCATGCACCTCACAGGCCTCCATCCTGGGGTAGCCCACACGTGACCGTACACCTCACAGGCCTCCATCCTGGGGTAGCGCGCATGTGACCGTGACCACTTGTTCACAGTGGCTGCCGTGTTGCTGTGAGGCACACCTGTGTCTGTCTGGTTCTGGTGCGTCTCTGGTCACCCATGTGCAGCTTCTAGTCAGTGAATGCTGGACTTAGTCATCCTGGTTCTTATATCAGGCCCACCGTCTTACCTGCTGTGTAGCCATGGCCAGTCAGTGAGCTTGTCTCTGCCTCGGTTGCTGTCTCTGTACAATGGGGTAATAATGGCACCTGTTTCCACGGAGTTCAGATGACGCTAAACGAGATTATGTGTGTGGACCGTCCAGCACAGGGCCGGACACACAGCCAGAGATTACGTGCTCGGCATAACCACCATCATCGTCATCATCACCTTCTCTCTAATCAAGCTGTGGTTTCTGAGGACAGTGGCTGTGTGTCTACATGACCCCCTTTTGTACGCAACACAGTGCCTGGCCCCATCGTTGATGCTCCGTAAATGTTTGCTGAATGCATGCATTCATAATATAGACAAATTTGGCAAAAGAAAGCCTTTTCCTTTTGCTATGAAAAGATGTGAGTTTGCTGCATTTGAGTCTGTTTAGAGCTGTGATCCCTGTGGACCCCCTAATGAGCATGGACGCTTTGAAATAGTGTGTAGTAGAATAGGCCCACTATGTCGCCATCCGTCTGGAATTTGGAAAATTACAAGCAGAATTAAAGAACAGTATTAGAATTATTTATTCTTTCTATGCCCCTTTATTGCTTTCATTTTGGGGGAAATTATCTATTCTTATTTAACAAGAAGATTATGTTACATATTCATGTAGAAAGAATTCTACCAATTTGTGGAAGCTTTTCTCAGATCTTGCCACATGTTAGATGTCAGGCCATGTCTCATCTGCAGAGAGAAAAAACAATAGAACTACTGTGATTTACAGCAAGGCAAGTTGTTCTGAATTTCCTTGGTAAAAAGAAAGTGGAAAGTACATTTGTAAAATATGGAGGTTCGTTCTTCCAAACAGCTTCTTATCTAGAAAATATATGTAGTCATTTGTCTGACTTAATAAGGGAATAAAGCAAGTTTCACTTATCTTAATTTCGCCTGTAATGAATATAGCAGATGATATGTGACTGTGCTTTCATTAACAGATCAGATAATTGCGCTCTTGGAATGGACCGACGTTATTATTTGGCACATTCCTTCGTCCTGAAATAATCTGGAACTTACTTGGGGTGCTAAGCCCTGGTCAGAGGACAGACATGGTGTACACTGGACGCTGAGGAGAATTCGCAGGTTTCCACATGTGGGGAGGGCCTCCCGGGAGGTAGGTCACGACTTCAGAATCAGCGGACAGCTTCAGTGCCGGAAATTCTGATACCTGCAATTCCATTCGTTCTGCCTGTTTGGGGGAGGACTTCAGAGTGCTGGGAGCCTGGGAGACCACAGGGGACAGGGCAGGCATCAGCAACTTGGCCCACAGGCCACATCCAGCCGCTGTCTTGTTCTTGTATGGCTCATGGTTTTTATACTTTTAAACAGTTGGGGGAAAAAATAAAAAGAACAGTGATATTTCAGGATGTGAGAAGATCGTGTGCAGTTTAAGTCTCGATATTCATGCACAGGCTGCGCTGGACCACAGTCCCCTTCGCTGGTGTAGGATTGTCCGTGTCTTCTGTGCTTCATGGCAGAGTCAGCAGCTGCCACAGAGACTGTATGGCCCACAAAGCCTCAATATTTGCCATCCAGCCCTTTACAGAAAAAGTTTGCTGACCCCTTGTGTGGAGGAAAGAGCATCAACAGCCATGAAGTCCATCTGGGTTGAGTTTGTCTCTTCTGGTTTCTAGCTCTGTAACCTCAGTCAGGATGGCTTTGGCTCACTCAGGAAGCGCTCACTGGACTCTGACTGTCACAGACTGCTGGTGTGAGAGGTACGGTGCCTTCTGCATATGAGGATCAGCAGGGCCTCATTAGCTGACCCATCAAGAGGATTAAATAAAAGTAGCATTCAAAGTACCTAGCAGATAGCATTTGCTCAGTAAATGATTTTTGCACATCTACAAATAACCATTGCACCCTAGAGTTTGTGAAAGGAGTGATGGGGCAAGGAGAGGCTGAAGAATGAGCTCCTGGCTAAGCAGGAGGTAGCAGGTGGTGATACCGCTTAGGAGCCTACAGGGTGAGAGGGGCACTAGAAAGGCAGGGGAGGGAGGCAGAGGCAGAGCACTTCACTGCATTGCTGCAGGCCTGTTTTGTTCAGATGGGTCTCGGGGACCCAATCCTGGGTGGCACATGGCTCTTTCATCATAGTCACTACTCAAAATATCTAGCATTTATTAAGTACTGGCCATTGCTTAAAATGTTTTATACAGTAATTCTAGCAGACATCACCAATTTCTTAGTGACGGTCTCATTGCTCGTGAGTGATGGGGGAGGCAGAATTTTGAGTCCTAGACATTCTGATTCTGGTGCCTTCAGCTTTTACACCAGTGCCTTTCAGATTAGCGTCTAGGTTTCTGCAGGTGTATTATTAGGGGTCCTAGAACTCCCTACAACAGCCTTTAAATTTAAAGCTTTCATTTTAATGACAATCTTAAAAAGAAAGAGAAAGCCACTCCAGTATAATATGGACAGTCCAATGATCACCCTGTAAACTGGGCATTGCCCTATGGTGCCCATCTCTAAGTCTGTGTTTGTGTTCAGAGTGGGTGTTTTCGTGGGCTAGTGAGGAAAGAAGAGAACAGGTGGACCCAACAGGAACATGGCATGCTGGCCCCACAGGACGGTCAGCTCCTTCAGAACAAAGGTGTCACAGCCATTCTGAGAGAGACACAGGTGGGAGGACCCAGTCAGCTCCCAGGACTCACTGACGCAACACACAGAACTTCGTGGCGTTTAGATGCAAGCGAGTCTTAGCAAAACCAGAGCCCATATAACATGGATTTCATTAATTTTGTGGTTTGCTTATACCTAATGTATCAATTTGTTCTAGTTTTATAAAATGTACAAAATCTATGCAAGGGATTTTTAAATCTAGTTGTTTAAAACCAAGTTTTACTGCATTCAATGACATTATGATAAAAAATAATTTCAGTGGTGTTCCCAATAATTATTTTTATGTGTGCTTGCCTTGTGTCATAATTTAAGGCTTCACTGGACAGGGACACTCTCTAAATTTCTCCTTAGTGTTCAGAAGAACAGCTCGGAGGTGTAGAGAAGGGAGGAGAAATTTTTCTCGTTAGTGAGTGGACGTCCTGGGCTTCTGTTGATGAAGTAGCTTTGCCATGCACAGAAATGTGTTCCAAAAGAGGAATGCTGATCCTTCAATATGGTCATTTACATGATAATTCTTTTTCTTTCTGATGTTATTTCAGATCACTCAATTTCTATTTCTCTAACTTTTGCATATCGATAAGCTGTCTTTTCAGGGAGCCTGATGCCTTTGCTTCTGTCTTTATTTTTTTTTTATTAAATCATAGCTGTGTACCTTAATGCAATCATGGGGTACAATGTGCTGGTTTTATAGACAATTTGAAATATTTTCATCAAACTGGTTAACATAGCCTTCACGGCATTTTCTTAGTTATTGGGTTAAAACGTTTATATTCTACCCCTAGTAAATTTCACATGTACCCTTGTAAGATGCACCGTAGGTGGGGTCCCAGCTTCAGAATGGTTCTTGGCTGTTATTTATCTAGAGAAGCGAGGCTGGGAGGGGTGGCTATCAGTCTCCTCCATCCCTGAAATGATGCTATACATGCATTTATATATTTATAAATTTATATCCGTCTCCCCCAGTAGGAAGTAAACTCCCCGAGGCTAGGGATTTTCACCTGTTTATTCTTTCAGGGATTCTAAATCAGGGGCAGTTTTCCCCCAGGGAACACCTGGTAAGGTCTGGAGACATTTTTGGTTGTCAGGACTGGGGTGGAGCTTGCTACTGGCCGTTAGTAAGTAGTGGCCCAGGATGCAGCTAAAACCCTACAAGGCACAGGACAGCAACAGTCAAGTCTGGAGTTCATAATGCAAATGGTGCCAAAGGGGAAGAAATGGTGTGTGGCAAGTAGCAGTATTTTTGAACAAATTAAAAAATAATTGGCATAGGCCGTGTGTCAGGGAGTACGTTAGAGGTTTTATGCGTGTGGTGAGACAATAAAGTGACATTTTAGTTGGTTTTAATTCCCGCTGTATCTTTCCCGACTCTGATTCCAAGCAGGTAGCTACTGGGTGTTTTCTGTCCTCAGGTGTGTGACAGGGCTGAAAAGTAACAGGAGAAAGCTTCTCACCTTGTGAAGGGTAAGATACTGTGACTGAGGGTGTGTCCTGGTGGGAACTTACAAACACCGGAGTGTGGAGTGGAATCCCCTCGATAACAAAGACTGAATTTATTTCCAGCTTGATGGGTTTAGAGTTGGATTTATTTTAATAAGATAATGTACCATGTCTTATATACCTACATTTGCAGAACATTTACACATTTTATATATTATTTGATTTAAGAATCATTAGGACACGATAGGCATTATTATTCTCATCTTATCAATGAGAAATTCAGAAAGATGAATTAACTGACTTTAGATTACATGCATCATACATGGAAAAGCCAAGATTTAAACCTGGCTCAGTCTGACTTCAAAACCCCAAACCACAGCTGCCTTTCATCGAATGAAGGAAACTTATGGGTGGAGGGACAAACAGCTTCCCTACGGCCCCAGACTTCCCTCCCAGACCCCCCTGCAGGGAGCCTGGCTCCTGGAGATGATTTTTCTTCACCCCAAGGGGGCCGCTGATTAATAACTAACCCTAGCACCCACCTTATCCAAGTACGTCTAAGCTACTAGAGATGGTGAAAAGGCTTTATTTGCGCGCCATCTCAGATCCTTTAGCAGCAGTTGGTGCGTTGAGAAGGATCTCAGGCTGGGAGTGGGCTCCGCGGGGGGCCAGGAGCCAGTGTCCAGCCGGGGCCCTGCGCTGAGCGGCCCAGGCCTCCGTGCACCCGCGGCCGGCACCAGGGGGCGCCCGAGGGCGAGTCCGGTCCCCGCGGGACTCTCAGTTCCCTCCAGTCCCCCCGGGAGCTGCGCTGAGCCTCTCGGCTTCTCTCTCTTTTCTGTTCCTACAGCTGTGGTCCAGTAGCAGAGTCAGAGGGATAGGACAGCGCTCGTGACGCGGCGGGGGCTGCAGCTCAGCTCTCCTGCGCATCTCCCTTGGGCCTCAGAGACCGGGTGCTGCCCAGAGCCCCCTCTCCACGTGGCCTAACACAGCGGGCATTCAGGGCATGTGTGCTGAGCCCGAGGGTGATGCATTCTGGACCCAGCTGTGTAATGCACACCACGACTTTTTTTTTTTTTTTTTGCAGTTTCTGGCCGGGGCTGGGTTTGAACCCACCACCTCCGGCATATGGGGCCGGGTCCCTACTCACTGAGCCACAGGCGCCGCCCCACGCCGCGACTTTTTCTTCCTGTTGGGTGGAGGCGCGTTGCAGGCAGGTGCGTGCTGCCGGGGCTGAGTGGGGAGACCTCGCGCGGCGACAGGCTCGGTCTGCACTTTTAGCTCAGGTTGGCATCTGCTCTGCCTTTTTGGTGTCTCTGCCCTTCTGTCGTTAAATAGTTTGAATATCCTTGAACATTTTAGCCTAAAACTGAAACCACCCCGGAAGTCATCACCCCCTTTCCTGCTTCATTTCTCTTCTAGTCCTGGTTCCCATCCAACACCCTCCATGTTTTGCTTTTTTAGTGAATTGTCTTTGTCCCCTTCACAAAGGGGACAGTGTGGCAAGGATGGTCTTTGTCTTTTCTAGTGACTGCTTGTTTGACTTACCTAGTGCTGCATAAATGAACACCCCAATCTGACTGATATATAAAATAACGATTTTATTATGCACACAGACTTTTTTTGGATTGGGAATTTATACAGGGCACAGCGGGTGGATTAGTTTTCTGTTGCTGTGTAGTGAATTATATTACACATTTAGCACCTAATGTCTCAGTGGGTCCAGGGTCTGGGCACAGCTCAGCAAGGTCCTCTGCTCAGAGTCTCACAAGGCTGAAAACAAGGTGTTGGCCAACCTGCATTTCTTTCTGCAGCCAAGGGCCTTTTCCAAGCTCATATGATGGTTGTTGGTGGAAGTTAGTCCCTTGAGATTACACTGAGGACCACACTTGTTTGCCAGGTGTCAGCAGCGGACCCCTCTCTGCTCCCAGAGACCATCACCAGTAGTTGGCTGTTGTGTAGACCTCTCACAACACACCAGCTTCCTTCTTCAAGGCTGGAGAAGAATCTCTCCTCCCCAAAGGGCCAGTGCCTCTTTTAAGGGCTTCCAACTGATTAAGCCAGGCCCACCCTGCATAATATCCCTTTTAATTAACTCGGACGCCTCTGATTGGGGACTTTAATTATATTTGCACATCTCTTCACTTTGCCACAAAGCATTACCTAGTCACTCGGGTGACATCTTATCACAGTCGCAGCTCTCTCCTGTTCAAGGAGTGGAGATTATGTAGGGTGTGTAGGAGGGTGAGTTTGGGGCCATCTGATAATTCTGAAAGGATGTCTTAGCTCTGATTCGATAGTTCAGGGTGGGGTAGGGTCTCAGCTGGGAAGAATGGAGTGGCTGGAAGCTGGGGCAGCCTGGGAGTGTGTCCACTCAACTCTCTGGCCTCTGGTCAAGGACAGGCTTAGCTCAGCCTGAAGACCAGAGCCCCTGTGTGTGTGGCTTCTTCATGAGGCTTGGCTGTCCCACAGCATGGAGGTTGGTTCTGAGAGGAAGTGTCCCAAAAGGGAACATAAGGTGGAAGAGGCGCCGTCTTTTATGACCTAGCCATGGAAGTCACATGGTATCACTTCCATGCCACAAATCACAGATTTCAGAGACATAGACCCTGCCTCTCAGTGGAAGGAATGGCAAAGAATCGATAGCTATTATTACTTTTTTACAATTGTCACACTATTATTTCTCTAGTAAGTATGCAGTAAATATTTGTTGAAAGACAGGCGTTGGAAAAAATGGAGACTTCACATCTTTTGTATTAATCTGGATGATGCTGGAACACATTCTTTTTAGTAAAGTATCACAGAATAGAGAAGAAAGACTCCAATGTACTGAATTCTAATATGAAGCCAATATTCGATCTAATACACACCCACATAAGAGAAAAGACTCAAATCAATTCAAGGTGGGGGGCGGAGGAAGGAGGGAGCCAGGGGGGGTGGGTGTGTCCCCACTTAAAGGGCACACTGTTAGGGTGTCTGGCTCACCCTTTGGGGGCCAGACACAACTGTAAGAGGGACTTTACTTAATGCAAACATCGTAACCTAATTCTTTGTACCCTCAATTAACCTGAAACAATAAAAAATATTTGTTGAATGAAAGAAACTTTTTGTCTACAAATCTCATTCATCCTAGGACAGGATTATAGCAAGGAAAACTATCTGGTGGAGACTGATCTCAAATGGTGAATTAGTTGAGTAGGTACAAGTATAGGAAAGACATTTCAGGCAAAGGGAGCAGCGTATGCCAAGGCAGAGAGACATGAAACGTGGCCGTGGGGCACATTAGGACAACTACAGGCAGTTGGGTATAGCTGGAGCATGGAGCGTGTGTGTGGGACGAAGGGGGAGGCTGGAGAGATGGGCGAGGCCACGTCATGAGAAACTTGAGGATCACGCCATGGAATTTTCCCAGCTGAGCTGGGAAGACACTGAACAGGGCCATGTGTCCAGGTAAAAGAGTTCTCACATCGACAGACAGCTTAGAGGGAAGACTGAAGGCGTAGAAAGCATTGCAAGCTGTTCCAGTAATACAGGCAAGAGATGATAAGAATGAATTGTGGCCTTTGCATTGGAGATGGAGAAGAAAGGACAGCTTCCCACAGGAGAGTCTCATTTAATAAATATTATTATTTGTTTTTTTGCATTCATTGCAGTCTGAAATCCTGCTCTTCCTATTCATCACAGAATTTGGTGCTCATCTGGAATGCGTGAGCCTTGAAGCTCATTGGCATAAGCCAGGCGTGGTGTGTAGTGTGTCTGAGCAGTGCTCCCTCTACAATCTCTTCAGCTCAGCTCAGGGCTGGCTCCCTTGATGATGAGATATAAATACATGGTGATATAAATACCAGCTACAACAGTCACCTTGGTTTGGGGTCTAGCAAGGAGATAGAATCTGATTCCTGCTCTGCTTGTGTTCAAAGCAGCGTGACATATTTGTACAGCAGTGTTCTCCCAGGAGTGTCAAGTACTTAATAAATATCACCTCTGTACACTTTTGCAAATCGAGCCACTTGAATTCCCAGCTTTTCAGTCCTTTTTGCAAAGTTTCTGAGGCGAATAAGCTTCTACTTCTATGAGAAAATCATCAAAGCATTGGTCTCCTTGAGGACTAGGACATATTCTCAACTCTCTGCTGCTGACAGAGGGATGAGGCCAATAACCCTTTTTCTATTAAGGACTGAAAAAGCAGGTTAAAGGTGGGATGAGGTCCTAACATCTGGTCAGTGGGGAAACCAGGAGAAAACTCAGACCAGACATCCCATCTCATACAACTAATGAAATTGTCATCCTTGATGCTTAAAAAATATTTTGTTTAATACAGGTTATGGAAAATCTAGACATGAAGAATTCCTTTAGTTCAGTTAAAAAATATTTATTAAGCACCTACCATATGGTAACCACTGTTCACAGTGAATGAAAACAACAAAAATCCCAGCCCTTGTGAAGCTCACCTTCTAGTGAGCAGAGGCAATAAACAATAATTGTAATAAAGAAATTATAACTAAAATTGCATGCAATTTTAGGTAAATGGTAAATAAATTTAATAGTATGTTGGAAGGCTGTATGTTTTATGGGGGGAAAGCTGAGTAAAGAGGTTTGGGAGGTCTTCAGGGCCTGGTTTGTCATCTTAAATAGGAAGGTTGTTACATGTTTATTGAAAGATCTTGTGTTGAGGCCGGGTGCAGTGGCTCAGGCCTGTCTTCCCAGCACTCTTGGAGGCTGAGGCAGGTGGATGGCTGGAGCTCGGGAATTTGAGACCAGCCTGAGCAAGAGTGAGACCCCATCTTTACCAAAAATAGAAAAACCAGCCAGGTGTCATGGCTGGCAGCTGTAGTCCCAGCTACTCGTGAGGCTTGAGCCCAAGAGTTTGAGGTTGCTGTGAGCTACAATGCCACGGCACTCTGCCCAGGGCAACAGAGTGAGACTCTGTCTCAAAAAAATAAAAATAAAAAATATATATCTTTTGTCTTTTTAACCTTGATTCTACCCAGTTACTTTTTTTTTTTTTTTTTTTAATATCTTGGATTTTGGCTTTTTTTATTTTGTTTTTTGCAGTTTTTGGCCGGGGCCGGGTTTGAAACCACCACCTCCGGTATATGGGGCCAGCGCCCTACTCCTTGAGCCACAGGAGCTACCCCCCAGTTACATTTGAACGAAGGAATCCTTGCTTTCAAACGACTTATGTTGCTTGACTTCTCTGCATCTCAGGTTCTCCATTCATTAACTCCTTCAAAGAATACATATTTCTATATATAAGAAAACTATTAATAAATAAGGCAGGCACATGAGCTTCTGATCTCACAGGGAGGCCGACCATATAGGTAACTCACATGAAGTGTGTCTGATGTGCGGAGGGGGAAAGCTCAGAGTACCTTGAGAGCAGGTCCTAAAAGACGTCTAGCCAAGCGGCCCCATCAGGAAAGCTCGCTCAGAAATGTCACTTAAACTGAGGCCTGAAGAATAACTGGTAGAGGGGGGTGGGCACAGATGGGAAAGGTGTTCCAGGAAGAGGGAAAACCGGGGCGATGAAGAGTTGGGGGGCTTTGACAGCTTGACAAACAGGATGATGAGGCAGACAAGTTCCAGGGAGATGAGTAGAGGTCACGTCGCACAGGGCCTGTAGCCTGGAAAGTGATGATGAAAATGGAGCTCAGCATCTAGTATTGAGCAGGACTCAGGACGTGACGGCCACTGGCCACGCGCACCATGACACTGACCCTAACTTGGAGCTGTGCACGGCCTTACACCAGTGGCTGGTGTCCTTGGTGGATCTTCCGGGTTGCGTAAGCCTTGTGTTGATGTTTAAGGGAAAGTTAATTTCTCCATTGATTTCTGAGTCCAATATATAAGTGCAGAAACTCTGATTTACTTGGTATGGTGATAAAGGAAAATAATTGGAAGCTGGAGACAGTTCTGGATGTCAGCGTACGTCTGACATCCAGACGTATGGGTGGATACGTGGCTTGGGACAAGTCTCTTATTGCTCTGGACCTCCTGAACTTCTCTGTAAAGGGGATGTGAAGGTCAAATGAAATGATATTTGGGAAACTTTATTGTTACGTCCCAAGTGCTACAGTTTGGTTAACTCTCGGGGTTATATTAATGGAAATAGTTGCAAGGCAAGAGCCTCATCTTTGTATTTTCCCCAGATCAGGCTCTTTTCATCATAACTGCAGTGGAGTTCATCGTATTTCTCAGGAGTGTGCTAACACTTTCTTTGGTTGTAGAGGGAATACTTGTTTGGAGGCCCCGTTTAATTATGGTGCTGCTCTGAAAATCAGCGCTTGCCGGGAGCAAACACAACATCAGAAACTGTGGGTAGACCCTGTGACGGCACTCACATGTCTCTGCAAATAAGGAGGTCTGCGTAGGGGGCGGCAGACATGTCTAATGTCCCCCATATTACTGTGATTTTAACTACTACTTCTAGAATCTATCAAGTTATCATTATTGTTATTATTATGAAACTCGATCCCATTTCCATGTCATAAAGATAAACCAAATCTCATTTCAATTAGTTACAGCAGGAGGGAATGAACTTTAAACAGACATTTAATTTCTGAAAAAAAAAATTAGGAAGTTCCTCATGGAAATGTTATGGCATTTTGAAACAGATTAATAGTTCGACGTGAATACATCCACCCTGGAGCTACCTGATGGGTGTGTGATGAGGAGGAGACAGTTAAATGAGCAAACCCACTTGATACCACTGGTTTGGATCTAATCAAATGATATTCATTTTGTGACTCTTCAGTACCATGCTCTTTTTCATTTACTTTACAGAGTGAATTATTGGTCTTACGTGATGGATGTATTTTTATTTGTTAAGAGAAAGGATTTAACTTTCAGAGTAATAATAATAAAATTTAACAAAATCTTCCCCAAGGAGATGCTGGGGAGGACTCAAATACTCCACAAAGGTCAAACTCTCAAGATATCCACCTGTAGCTCAGGCAGGGGGTGGAGGGTGTCTGGGACTAATTCAGAAAGATTGTCTATTTTTAAAAAAATTAACATTCGTATCCAAGAGTGGGCCCACTTTCCAGCAGTCGAACATGATAAGGCGAAAGGTTTTGGTGATGAATTTTTGTGTGTGCCTGTAACTTTCATGCTTGTGAAGTTGGATTAACAGCGAGGGAGACTGAAGTCCTTTTGTTCTCGCACAAACAGCTACAAAGCTGAGGGTGACGGTGTGAGCACCCCAGTCGAGCCAGGCCTGGGGGCGTGACTGGAGGGACTGTGCCGTCCATCTCTGGCCTCTACTGAGGCCTAACTACGGCATTTGTTCCACTGAACCTTGATGGGGACCACGAAATGAATGTCAGCAAGACTTCACTTTCTTCTTGTCAGTGGCCCTGGGGCTGGATGTTAATGAAATCTTCTAGATTTAAAGTTGCTGCCATGGAGTTGCCTTTGTACACGTTCCACTTCCTAAGGAAAGAAAATGAAAGCTAACCTGGCTGGTGTGTGGCTGCCACAGAACCAGTCTTCGGGTCTTTGGGCTGTGATTCTTTGCTCTGAGGCACTGAAACGGTCACTAGAAATAGGATGGGATTCAGAACTTCAGTCCCTGCCCTACACTGTGATAGAAAAACTGTCTCCTACGGAGGGTGAGACACTGCCCTCAAGTTAATGAGGCCTTGACCCTTTAATCTAACATCTTTTAACAAAGGTGCTCAAGGTATTTCATCTAGTTCAGTTTAGTGCTGCTAATTAGATAGCTTAGTGGCTAGGCACAGTGGTTCCTAAGTGAGGGCTTTTTTTTCACTAACATTTTCAGCTAAATGAGAAAAGTAAGTGCATTGTAGCAAGCTTTTCTATAAAGAAAAATTTATTCTCCTACGTTAAACATTAAAAATATCCTTTCTGTAATGAAAAGACACTGATCGTGGGTGGTAGCTGTTTTTTATTTTTTATTTTTGAAACACTTTATTGAGGTCTGCTTGACAGTAAAAAGGTGTACAGGCCGGGCCTGGTGGCTCACGTCTGTAATCCCAGCACTCTGGGAGGTCGAGGCAGGTGGATTCTTGAGCTCAGGAGTTATAGACCAGCCTGAGCAAGAATGACACCCTGTCTCTAAAAATAACCGGGTATTGTGGTGGGCGCCTGTAGCCCCAGCCATGTGGGAGGCTGAAGCAAGAGAATCACTTGAGCCCAAGAGTTTGAGGTTATTATGGGCTGTGATGCCATGGCACTCTATCATAGGTGACAAAGTTAGAAACTGTCTCAAAAAAAAAAAAAAGTATACATATTTAATGTATACAACTTGATGAGTTTGGGGATAAGTGTACACCTGGGAAACCATCATTAAAGTCATACACATACCCATCACCTTCTGAAATTTCCTCCCACTCTCTTTATTATTATTATTGTCATTTTTTGTGTGAGTGGCAAGAGCACTTAATGTAAGATCTACTCTCTTACCAAATTCTAAGTGTACAATACAGGGTAGTTAGCTATCAGTACGATGTCTGGTATTTGGTTTATTAAAATACTCTTTAGAACATATGAAACATGGCAAATTTAGGTTTATTCTCACATTACTAAAAATAGTTTTATTTTTTAACTTGCAGTAAGAAGATTCCCAAATCTGAAAACTACTGTCTTAGAGCAAAGTGCTTGGAGTTAGAAAGGTAAGACTCCATGACTTACCAACTATTTGACCTTGGGCAAGATATTTACTTTTCTGAGTCTTGATGTTCTTATTTGCAAAATTAAGATCAAACTATCTGTCTCACAGAAATATTTTAAGCTACTATTATTTATAAGAGCCCCAAATTGGAAATAGTCCAAATGTCCATCAGCTGGTGGTTGGATAAACAGACTGTGACATGTCCACAGGGGGACTTCATACAGCAATGAAAAGGAAAGAGTTACCAACACGTGCCACAGCACAGGTGGACCTCAGAAACATTATTCTCTCTGGAAGATGCCAAACAGA
>CAUYPK010100821.1:0-22753 GCA_963574355.1 Loris lydekkerianus | reverse complement strand
ATTAAAAGTAGAAAAAAATGAACAGCATCAATGTATAGAGTATAAAATTCTCCATCAATCAGTATATACCACGACACAGTAGAATAAATATTTATTGAGATATGGAGCTACAAAAACACATGACATTAAAACGGACAAAACTTTTGAAACAACCTAATAGTTCTAACTTCCCCCACCTGATTGACACCACTTCCGCACGAGGCTGGTTGGTGAGAGTTTATGGGCGCTGAGTACACAAGTCTGTTATCAGCTGAAATGGAATTTGTGAATAGTTGCACAGCTTGGCAGTATTTTTTAATTCTGCCTGCTTAACAGCCCATCGTGTCAAAGAAGACTAGGAGAACTCTGAAGGAAGAAAACAGATTTTTTTTTTTTTATTTAGGATTGGGAATTGCAATATATCTTATTTCTGCTGAAAAGATGATTTGCCTGCTTTTTGATACTGCAGTATCAACACCAAAGAAATTCAGTGCTCATCAGCACTAAAACACTCACAAGGACCACAAGTATTTCCAATTAGAGGGAGAAGCATGAAAGTTTGTATTATAAGAATTAAAGGATAAAAAGCAAAAGCAAAGACAATTCTTTTAAGCGGCAATAAAAACCTGGAATTAATGCCACTGAAACACCTTATAAAGTAGCTTATATGCTGAGGGAAAAAGAGAAGCCATTCAGCAATGTAGAAATGTGAAAGAATGCATTGTCAAAGTTGTAGGATGCGTAGATCTCATAAGGTTTCCAACTACAAACAACTGCCTCCTCCAAGGAGAACCGTAACGGATGGCAGCAGGCATTAGCTTTCTTTCTTTCTTTTTTTTTTTTTTTTGAGACAGATCTCAAGCTTGTCACCCTGGGTAGAGTGCCATGGCATCACAGCTCACAGCAACCTCCAACTCCTGGGCTCAAGCAATTCTCTTGCCTCTGCCTCCCAAGTAGCTCGGACTACTGGTGCCCGCCACAACGCCCGGCTATTTTTTGGTTGCAGCCGTCATTGTTGTTTGGCAGGCTTGGGCTGGATTTGAACCCGCCAGCTCAGGTGTATGTGGCTGGCGCCTTAGCCACTTGAGCCACAGGTGCCGAGCCCAGGCATAAGCTTTCAACTCAACAGAACAACTTCATGCAATACTTCAAAAGAATAACGTGTTATTCAATTGCTTTGGATGAATCAGCTGATACTGCTGACTTGGCACAGGTTTTATACTTCATTCGGGTCATACCTTTGGTAAATTTAGTGAGCATGTATATAAACAGTGCACTTTCCATGACAGGAAAACATGAAGGGTTTATTGCACAAATTAAAAAGTGCTAACAGATCCAGATGCTCTCATTTCTTTTCATTGTGTCTTGCATCAGTGAAATCTCTGTGCTAAAGCTACTATTTTAAGCTACACTTTGGGGAAAAAGTTTTAAATATGGTTAACTATAGTCCTGCAAATGCAACTAAGGTTGAAAAATGAGGTATTCAGAGTGAATTTGCCATCTCATTTTAAAGTGAGTTGGTTATTACAGGGGACAGGTGTCAGCCAAAATTTTATCTCTGCAAGAACAAATAATTAAATTTTATGAAAAACCTATTTAGCAATGTGAATTATTAAAAAAAGATTTTCATAAGAATGTAGCATTTCAGTGTGATATCATGTCAAATCAAAACGACTTGTCTATTTCTTTGCAAGATAAAACTAAGTCTCCATATGATATGTGGCAAAAAATCCAAACATTTTTTAAGCAGCTATTTTTCAAAATGTTTCAAAAGGAAATTTCTGCTGAATATTTTCTCTACTTAGCAAAGGTCATTGACGTTGATATGTCAGGATGACATATGCAAATCATTTGAAGAATACACAGCTGTTATAGACCTATTAGTTGGAGGATACAGTGAAAGTTCCACTGACTTTGAGACATCATTATGACATCACACTCAAGTTAGCATTTCAGCTTCAACTAGTTGGTAAAGAACTACAGATAGAATTGATTGAAGGAGAGGCGCCTGTGGCTCAGATGAGTAGGGTGCCGGCCCCATATGCTGGAGGTGGCAGGTTCAAACCCAGCCCCAGCCAAAAACCCTGCAAATAATAATAATAATAATTGATTGAGCTCTCAGTAGATGACATTTTAAAGTCATTGTTTGGTGCTAAGAAAGATCCACGTGAAATATGGAAAAGTGTAGTAGAATACCCACATGCTTAAAAATGCTTTTTTACTTTCAACCACTTATTGCTGTTAATCTACGTTCTCCTACCTAACCCAAATCAAGACACCCTTAAGGTCACAAATAACTGTTACCCATCTGAGGGTATCAGACTCCCATGCTGCAACCAAACATTCAAATGCTTTCCAACAAAAAATACAGATGTAATAAAGTCATGGAAAGTTTAGTTAACTTTAAAATTAATAGGTTTCATTTTTTGAAATTTTTAAGTTCACTGTAGTTGGATTTTTACAAAATAGTGTACGTTTTTAAGTATTAAAGTGTCTTGAATGCAGTCTTATTTGATTATAGCTAAATTAGTGTGTCTTTCCAGCATGGAAACAGTTCCCCATCGTTGGTCCAAACCCTAATTTCATGGAGAGTGGGCACCGGTAGCCCTGGGAAGAGAAGGGTCTTGTACCCCCTACCACCAGTGGTTAGGGGCACTGCCAGTGCCCTGGTTAGCTGCTGGTACTTTTTTCATAGGGAGACAGATGCTGTTTTGAGGCCATAGGGTCCCGTTGCCATGAGGGCTGGAGTCAGAGCAGCCAGGATGGAGCTCAACTCCGTGTGGCGCTGGGGAGAGAGACTTTGCAATGAAAGGGGCTCATAAACATCAGTTCCCTTCACTTGTTGCCATTTGTAATCATTCTTAATCCACGCCCCAGCTGATACATAGAGCCTGGGGAGCGGCATTTACCTCCAGTGCACACTTGGGCAGGGGAGGTGGGGGGGGGGGGGATTGGTACTTTGAAGCAGCACATTCAGCATTTTATGTTCAGAAAGCAGCACATCCCGTGTTTGTCTTACTGATGCTGTCCTTCGTGGAGCCCTTTCCGTGTGCCAGGTGCCTTGCTACGGTAACATTTACCTGGCTGGTTTCCACAAATCCTTTCTGCTCCCTTTCTGGGCAGGACTTGCCATCTTTGACAGGTGGGGAAACTGAGAGACGTTTCTGAAGATTGCACAGCTCTTAATTACTGGAGTGGAGTTCAAGCTTGGGCAGACTGGTCCCAGGCCCTGGTCTCCTGCCCTCTGATCTGTCTTCCCACTCAAGGGGGAGTAGGGGTGGCATTTTATTTCTCATTTACAAAAGCTTCAGGGCCTCTCAGGAGTGTACAAGAAATGTTCAAGACCTTTAAAAAGTCTGGCTTCAAAATGTGAAAAGCACAGCTCATAAATGAAGTGGGCAAGTGTGCAATTTCAAGTGTCCACAAAGGGTCAGGTTGCATCCAGCTCATTGGCTCCCAGTGGCTCTGCCTCTCGTTTGTTCCTTCCAGTGAAGGTGTTACTGACTCTGGGCTCCTTCTTTATTGCTAGGGGTGTTGGCGGGGGTGGGAGGTGTGATCTGCCTTCTAGCCCTGCCAGAGGCGTCCATGGCGTCACTGCCTCCCCAGGCTGGGTCGCTGAACTCTGGACAGGTAGCTGCGATGGGCCAGCAGGTGGCAAGATGCAGGGGAGGAGCTCAGGTTTCCAGATGAGGTCAGTGGCAGAAGCCTGGGTTCTGGCCCTGTGTCTCTGCCGCATCACTTAACTTGACTGCCTCCTTCACAGGGGTGACGAGGAAGCATAAAAGGCAGCATTTGGCAAATCTCTAAGACACCGTCCAATTATAAATAGCTTTGTATTTTTTAAATTCCTTTTTTAAAAACTGAAGGCCGAATCTTGAAATTGCTGGAGGAGTGGAAAATCTTTCTGTTCTCCTGCTGGGGCTCCAGGATCATTTCTCCAGGCAGCTTGTCCCAGGGTCCCACGGGAGATGTCTTCCTGTTCCTTAGCTGGCACCAGGCCCAGAGAATGCCGTGGGATGTCCTGGACCCTCTGCTCTTGGACGTGTGTCCAGATCCTGACTCTGTCCTCTCCAAGGGGAAGGGTTCCATGAGCGAGGGCAGCCAAAGCCCTTCTCAGAACGCCTGGACAGTGTCAGCTGCTCTTATAATTATTGTCATTGTCTTAATACTTAGGTTGTAATTATTTAAATGTGCTACGGTATTTCATATCTAGTATAGTTTTACCACTAGCAATAAAGCAGCATGCTTGAGATCTTGGTGAAGTCCCTTAACTTTGAGGGTCTTGAGTTCCTACTCTGCCTCTGGAAGAAACTGACATCTCTTCTTAGGAATCTTATTGCCCACCCAGCCTCACCCATATACCTGGCCTGTGGCGATGCCAGGCCACATTTGTCCCACCACAAAAACATTTGACAGATCTAGGAAAGGCGAGTTATTCTCCATCGTAACTAAAAAGCACAGCCTGAGTGCCCTGAGGAGGTACGGCAGGCCACAGAGCTGCTGGGTCTGTCTGCCCTTCACTCCAGAGGGTGAGTGCTTTGTCTCAGAGGCCACGTGCAGCTCTGAAAAAGACATGTATGTGCTTGTGTGTTGTGGTGCCTGTGTTCTGGGGTCTAACTTCTGACCTTTGCCAGCTGGGTCATGCGTAGCTCAGAACCAGCCACAGCTCATGAAGACGTGGCTCTCCAAAGATCCCACTTTGCTGATTTATGACAGGCTTGGCTTCTCTTTTCAAAAAAGGAGTGAACAGATGTGAGCATCCCAGGACTCTGTTTTAGCTGTGTGGGTGACAGCTACACCAGTGCTCCTGCATGTGACGTGTGGCTTCCAGAGAGCCCAGCCCCAAGTTTGGTTGCTGCACAGTCATTTTAAGAGTTGTATATTATTCAATTTGTATGTGGAAGACGTTGAAGTAGCACATCAAAACCACAGGCTCATCGATGTTATTGTGTAGAATGATGTCAATTTATAGTGAATTAAACAAGGGGCTTCATTTAAAGACAAGTAAATCTGTAATGCTCACTAATGATAAGTAAAAACACAGAAGGCCTAAGGTTTTGTGTGTGGGGCATGCAGTTAATAACATGGCACTCCAACAGATTTGATGTTCAAAACCCGGATCATCTTTGAGTGTTGCCCATATCCCTTCCTTCCACACTTGCTGTTGGGTGGCCATCACAAAGCCTTTGGAAGGACTAACTACCGCCTCCGCAGTGGCCTGAATGCTCCAAAGCTCGGAGTTTGGCTGCCTCTCCCACATTTCCTCACCCCGCCCCCAGTTATGCTCCTCTGGGGCTCAGGCATCATATTCTGAACACTCTACCACTGGCCCACTCCTAAGTCTTTGCTGCTCCAGGACAACCGGCTCATGTCCGTCCTTCTGGGGTTCTGTGGCCTTTTCCACGTTGGCCCTGGCCTCAGCTGTCCTGCTGAGGGGACACATCACACTCTGTTCTCTGGCCCTGTAGCAAGCTCCATGGGTGCTGGGGAGTGGTGCCCTGCCTACCTGCCTTTGCTCCAGAGAATTTTGTTGGTTTGTTGCTGGATACAATTTCCAATTTACAAAAGAGTTGCAAGAATAGTTCCCAAAACTCCCATATCCCCTCCACCCAGGTTCCCAACTATTGCTGTTCAGCACAGGGGCACTGTCCTTCATCCTCTCTCTGTGTGTATATACTATGAAATGTAAATGTATACGTACATAGGTGTCTATTACTGTTACTCTTCTTTTGAATGATATAAAGCAAGCTGCAGACATGAAGCTGCCACCCTCTAAAAAAACAAAAACCAAATAAAACTCTAGGGGCGGTGCCTGTGGCTCAAAGGGCTAGGGCGCTGGCCCCATATGCTGGAGGTGGCAGGTTCAAACCCAGCTCTGGCCAAAATCTGATAAAAAACAAACAAACAAACAAACAAAAAACAAATAAAACTCTGCAAACTCCTGTTGTCTATTTCCCCAAACAAGGACACTGTCCATCACAATGCCACTGCATCCATACAACTGGGAAATCACTGTCCAGTCCTCAGAGCCCACTCCAATCCACCAACACTGTCCCTTTCTCCCACCGACCCAAAATTCAATCGAAAACCCGTGCCCACTCTGGGTCGTTCCTGCTGACCCTCCATCCCTCTGGATGATGCTGCCGTCTCTCATGACCTTTAAGAGCCAGCTGTTTCATGTTAGAAGTCCCTTAACTTGTGTCTATCTAGTTTTCTTATTACCAGACTCTGGCCACCTGTTTGAGCAGGGATTTTGCAGAAGTGGCACCTGGGGGGCACAGGGTCTGACCTCCCTCCATCAGAG
Source organism: Loris lydekkerianus (assembly GCA_963574355.1). Classification (NCBI taxonomy): domain Eukaryota; kingdom Metazoa; phylum Chordata; class Mammalia; order Primates; family Lorisidae; genus Loris; species Loris lydekkerianus. Next base: position 16,470 of record CAUYPK010100821.1, on the reverse strand, counting down.
ACGGTCAATCTTGGTCAGTGGCTACCAGGTTTCTGCACATGAAGGCATCATTTTCTCCTTAGTAATCAATAGCATTTTGTGGGAAAAGTTACTCCAAGACCACCCCAGTCTTCTTCACGTCTTTACACCCCTACCCACCTGCCTTAGCACCTTTCAATGGCTCCTGCCTGAAATCACCACCACTATGGTGGAGCTTAATTAGTGATTTTCTCTTTGCATCCTTTCTCCCTCCCAAATGCTCTAACCAGCTGGCATTTTATTGTGAGGAAGGGCTTCCCCCCTCCCTCACTGATTCATTTATTCACATCTTTATTTATAGCTACATGGACTCAGACATCATTGCTTCATTCAATGGGTTATAATCCATTACTGCCTTGGATTTTTTTTTTTAATTGAATGTTCCAGTAGTCCCAGATTTAGCAGTGGCAGCGCCTTTGAGGTGGTTCTTCTGTCCTTTGATGTGACTCCCCTCAGGAGACAGAGCTGTGAACTACATGGGCGTCTGTGTGTTCACCCATGTGCATACGCACGGGCACACACCCCACCAAGCTGTCCAGTTCTGTATTTATCTGACACTTCGGATTACAGCCCAGCGCTGAGGGGACTGTGGAGCCCAACCACCTTCTGTATATGCAAGTCTTCTGACTGCGAGAGCCTGACTCCCATTGTTCCCCATATGGCTTTTATTACGATTTTTGCTAATCTCCCCATAGGTAATAATGTCCTTAAGACCTTGGTTGCCTCCTGCTACCTCCTCCTTTCTTTCTGCCCCAGCCTGCCTCCTCCATGGGAAGGGAAGGGGAGCCTAGTGGCTGTCCAGCAGAGCCATCTGGGAGAGAGGGAGGGAGAAGCCCTCTGATCTGGAAAGCCCTTTGTACACATTGGCCTATTGAAGCCTTTGCTTGCTTCAGCTATTCTGGTCGGGGGACCTTCCCAGACAGCCCCAGCCTGATCTGTGGCAGTTTGTTCTTCTGTTATTACCTGCTATGGTCTGAATGTTTGTGACCCACCCAAAATTTGTATGTCGAAATCCCGACCCCTGAGGTGACGAGATAGGAGGTGGGGCCTTTGGGAGGTGATCAGACAGAGACCTTGTGAATGGGATTAGCGCCGTTATAAAAGAGGCCCCAGAGAGCCGCCATGGCTCTTTCGCTACTGAAGGCCGTGAGGAGGAGTCCGGAATCAGGACCGGGCTGAGCGTGCTGGCGCCTTGATCTTGGACTTTCCAGCCTCCAGAACTGTGAGCAATGCATTTCTGTTGTTTACAAGCCTCCAGGTCTCTGGGATTTTGTTGTAGAAACCTGAAGGGACACAGACGCCACCCTTCATAGTTCTCCTTCCCACTTGTCCTGCTCTGGATTAGTCTGTCAGCTCTGCAGTGTGCGATCCCTGTGTGATGCCCGCTCCTGCCGCTGTGGGCTTTACTGTGGTGTGGGTCATGTGTAGTATGGAAGATTTTGGCTTTTTATGCTGGAACGGGAACATCTTCCTCTTCAGGCAGAGCCTACTCTGTCCCAGTCTCTGAAGTGGGTGACTCATGGCTCTTTGGAGAAACACTTGTTGACAGTACAAGTTCCCTCCCTCACATTCCAGTGGCAAATCAACCCTTTGCTGGCCTGACTAAATTTATAGTGGGCTGCATCCAACAGCTGGAGGCAGCAGCTGGTGGTTAAAATCTGAGAAATATTTCAGTCACTCTGGTCCCAGAACCACCACCGGCAGAATTTAGAAACCATTTGTAGCCTCTTATAGTTAGTCTGAGAAGAGCTGTTTTATAAGAATCTCTTCGGCTTGGTGCCTGTGGCTCAAGCGGCTAAGGTGTCAACCACATACACCTGAGCTGGCGGGTTCAAATCCAGCCCGGGCCCCCCAAACAACAATGACAGCTGCAACCAAAAAAAAAAAAAAAAAAGCCGGGCGTTGTGGGTGCCTGTAGGTACTTGGGAGGTGCAGACAGGAGACTCGCTTGAGCCCAGGAGTTTGAGGTTGCTGTGAGATAATGATGCTACAGAACTCTACCCAGGGCAACAGCTTGAGGCTCTGTCTCAAAAAAAAAAAAAAAATCTCTCCATTTCCCCAGAAATCAGCTCTCACCCCTCCTTGGCCATCTGGAAAATAACCAGATTACTAGGAAGGCCGTGGAGCTGATGGTACAAGGTGAATTTGACAACTTACATTTTTTTTAGCAGTTTCATACGTACGATATATTACAACCTAATGCATATGTATATATATACACACATGTATATTTTGAAATTATCTGGCATGGGAAGTTTATAGATCCTTATTCAGAACTTAACTTTTTTTTTTGTTTTGAGACCGTCTCAAGCTGTCGCCCTGGATAGAGTGCCGTGGCCTCATAGCTCACAGCATCCTCAAACTCTTGGGCTTAAGTGATTCTCTTGCCTTAGCCTCCCAAGTAGCTGGGACTACAGGCGCCTGCCACACGCCTGGCCATTTTTTTGTTGCGGTTGTCATTGTTTTTTCAGCTGGCCCAGGCCGAGTTCGAACCCACCAGCCTCAGTGTTTGTGGCCAGGCACCCCACCCATGGAGAGCACTGCCAGAACTTATTAACTCTTGATTTACATGCTACTCTAACACCCTCACCTATGTTCCTTAGTCTGTAGTCTGTTATAAGCAGAAAATTGGAAGGCATAACATAGCAAGAAGAGGTGAGTAATTTGGTAAGCAAAAGAGACAGCTGACTGCTTGAGCAGGAGGGAGAGCCTCAGTCAGACCCTTGGAAATCATGCAGTCTAGTACCTCCACTTTTCCAGACTGAGAAGCTAAAGCTCAGAGGAATCCCCTGGCTTAGGCCCCACAGTGGGGCTTGACTTCCTATGCGACTGTTGTTTGGGGTGCCATAGCACACTTCCTCACTTACATCACAGTTGCTTAAGGTGCTTGCATGTCATAAAGTGTCTACAATTATATTCAAGAGCCTCTGTTTACAAAAAAGCAGGGAGGTGTTTATGCATTGAAAGATAATTCCATCCAAAGAGTTAAGCTAACAGTGCCATCATGTAGAATACGTAGGCGGAGATTCATTATACAAAATCCTTTTCACTGGGGCTGCATTTTCCCCAGTGATGCCAAAAGAGTGAGGCATGGCTGTGTTCCCGCCTTGGAATGAGGCTGACAAGTCTAGGTTCTCGCAGTGGAAAATATGAATACAGCAGTTGGGGGAAGACAGCATTGTTCTAATTGTCTCCATCTCTTAAAGCTTTCACTGAGTTATGAATTGAAATTATTCCCTGCCACTTAAAATATTTCTTAAATATGTTTTCTTCTTTATTTTGATTAAAAAAGCAGTACATATTGAACACAGAGCTAGAAAATAGAGATAAATTCCACAAAGAAGAAAAAAACACATTTCACTACTGAAAGAGAATTACTACCCACACCTTGGCATAACCCTTCCACGTTGCTTGCTTTTTTGTTCAGCCTGTTGCTTGCTTTCTGTGTGTATGTTTATATGTGTGTATACTATACATGCACACAAGTATACACATGTAGATTGATACCTATTTACACACAAAATCTGGATCATGCTGGCCGTAGTTTTTTTAAACCTATTTTTGGTTAATAAAGAATGTGTTTACATGTAGATACATGCAGATTTACCTTGTTTTTAAAATAGCTACAAATGAGTCTATTCTATGGCTGTGCCTTAATTTGATGAACTGTCCCCTACTGGTGGACACATCAGTCATTTTCCGATTTTGTGCTATCGTGGTCATAGCTGTGATCAGCACCTTTGCACACAGACTTAATCATTTCCTTAAAATAAATTCTTGGAAGTATAGTGGAAACAGAGTCTTTTATGGCCTCCAATAAGTTGCCAAAACTCCTGGGCTCTGTTTTTCCACTCCGGTTTTATGGCTTTGGAAAGTCATTATTGCCTGTAGTTTTAGCCTTTTACAAATTGCGGAAGACAACAGAGACGTCCGGGCCCTGCCATGCCCCCACCTCCACACTCCCTCCTTCTTTTTCTTGCACCGATTTCTCTGCCTCCCTGGGCATGATCACAGGGCTCTGGGATCTTGTTGTGGGGGAATTAGAATGGCAGGTGGGAAGATGGAGAATGAGAGAAGTATGGGCACACACATGTCTAGTCCAGTCCTATTGAGAGTAAGGTTTCGGGAGTTAACCCTGAGCCTCCCCACTCTCGTTCATCTCAACAGCAAGGCAGCTGTTTGTGGCTGGACATTCAGTAGAAGCTTTGATCTGGTTCTCTGGCTTAGGGTCAAGTCCCAGTTCCTTGCCTGGCCTTTGTGATCTGGCTCCTGCCCACCTCTCTCCCCTGCAGCGCCCCGTTCTTTATCTACACCCTGGTTACAGTGACCTTTTGAGGTTCTTCCAGGAGGCCAGACTCCTTTCTGGTTTAGGGCCTTCCAATATGTGGCTCCCTGCACTGGGAAGCTGGGGATGGTGATGGTCACTGTTCCTTTCTCTGACTCTTCAACCTTTGGGACACAGCCACATGTGATGACGAGCAGCGTGGCTCCTGGGGTCAGGCTTGGGTTCGTAGTCTGGTTCTGCCACTTACCTGCTGTGCAGCCATGGACAAGTTGCTTAGCCTCTCTGTGCCTTAGTTGCCACATCTGTAAAATGGGATTAATAGTGGCACCCACTCTACAGTGTAGTTGTTAAGTATCAAATACGGTGATATCTGTAAGCACCTAGAACAGACCTTGATCTGGTGCATAGAAAATATCAGAAAACACCTGCTATCACTTAGCTGGTTGGCTGGCCTCCGTGAACTCACCATGCAGCAAGAAGTTTTCCCTGACCACCTTGGGGTCAGGAACTCTTAGTTTGTTTTCTCATAGCTAACTGTACGCACTTCCCTTCTTATCGCTCCAATTGTTACTGAATAAATAAGCATTTTGTAAAATGTCTGACTCTTGCCTGAGACTGTAAGAGGGTCCGTGAGGGCATGAGCGTGCCTCTTGTTCACAGCAGAGGGTTGGCTTTCACTGAGTATCTGCCCGTGGAGTGGGAAGAATGGTCCTACTGCTACAGCTACAGAGCAAAGTTTGTGGGAAGGAAAGTCACTCATGGACCTCCCTGATGAAATGATAGGATGGAGCCCATCCCGAGAGGGCTTTCACCATAGAGTGGTCTGACCGGTCGCTGTGGATGTGTCCTTCTGAGTTCCAGAGCCCCCCTGTTCTTGGAGGTTGTCTAGGGTAGACCTTTTCAATTGATGAGGACCAGTGCTGTTTTTAATTTCTAACTTGTTATAGATAAAAACTTAAAAAAATAATAATTAAGTGAATTACTAGAAAAATGAAACAAAGCCCAAGGCCAGGATTTCTTACCCTCTGCATTTTTTTTTGTTTGTTTTTTGGGGGTTTTTTTATCCTGTGGATTATTGATGTTTTGAGCCAGTGCATCCTTTGTCCTGGTGGTGTCCTGTGCGTGTGTGGCAGCGCCCTTGGCTTCCACCCTCTGCATGTAGCACCCTTCACCCCGAAGTTATAACAACTGCAGATTTCTCCACATGTTTCCAATGTCCTCTAGGGGGCAAACATCACCCCTGGTAGAGCACCACTGACCAAGACCTGCAAAATACAAGTCCTGACTTTATTATTAGATTCAGCAGACATAAATTACTCTATCAAGTTGCTATGAAGGTTTCTAAACATTCTGGATTTCTCTTCTTACCACGTTATGGACCAGAGACTGTGGACCACACTTTGAGCAGAACCAGACTCAGCTTTCATAGAAGGGGAAACTGAGGACGCACTCAGGGTCCAGATATAATGTGCTATTTTAACACATTTAAAATTTGTAGGAGTATCTCTGAGGGTTGGTGTGCTTCTTCTCTCCCCGGTTCACCTGTAGCCGATGATGTCATCCTGCCTGCTGCTCCCACAGACTTGGACAGCTGGCCCTTAGCTGTGCCTTCCACGGTGACGTTGTCGGCCTGCTCTCTAGGGATCTGACAACCCAAAGGTACGATGAGGGCTGGACCCTGGGCCAGTCTCTGAGGCTGTGTCCCTCCTTGCCCTGCAGTTCAACCCCCTACCCATCCTGAACAGCTGTGTGCTGGGGCTGGGGCTGTTCGGTGCCCTAGGAATGATCTGAGTAAATATGAGGTCATTATCGATACTGTTCCCGTGCAGACTTCAGGGGCCTTTGCTGAAATACAAGTCTTCCCGGGAGACTGTGCTGCCCATGCTTTCTCAGGGAGTGGTTCCTTTAGTATTCTGGCCATCTGGGATGTGCCCTGGGTTAGCTGCTTGTCTTTTAGTTGTGGTCAGAGAACAGAGGAGTCAGCAGCATGTGCGAGACCAGGTCCTGGCACCTTCGCTCAGCGCAGGGGCTGGAGCCTGTCCTGTCCTTCCCCATCACCTCCCACCAGCCTTCCTTCTCTTCACCCTTGGTGCCCCAGCAGCCCCACGCTGACTCAAGCTGCAGGGTAATGGACAGAGCAGGAGGCTGCAGGCCAGAGAAAGAGGTTCTGAGGCAGCTCTGTATCAAGGTGGAATTCTGGGTCTTTCTTTTACAGGCCGAAGTCTGCCACAGTTCTTACTTAAGTATCAATTTAACTTTTTAAAGAAGAAACCCTAGCCAGGCACGAGGCACTGAATCCTCCCCTGGCAGAGTGTTGGGAGAGCCAGGCTTTCTTGTCACACCACACTTTGGGGCCTTCCTGTGTCCCTGTGGGGCTCTCTCAAGCTGCCTGTATTTTGTGCAGGCATTGGGTGAACAATCCCTGCTCCTATCAGAACGGAACCTTTTCCACAAACCCAGTAAAAACGAAGACACGATACAACTCTGGGGGACCCCGGGGTCAAGGCAATGTTGTCCAGGTGCTGTTGTCACCTGGATACGTGCTCAGTGACACCGGGAAGGCACCAACCCTCTCCTTCCTCAATGCTCCCTCTGGGTTCTGGCCATTCTTCTTGACTTTAATCATGGCTGCAAGAACACAGGGTCCACCTGCGTCTTTCCATGGGAAGAGAAAGCCAAGAAGCTGGTCATGTCTCAGGACTGACAACATCTCTGCTTAGCCCTGGGTCCCTTCCTGCACCCTGTGATCCCTGATGGGAGCAGGGAATGTTCATCAAATGCCTGCACAGAATACAGCCGATCTCTTACATTCTCACATTCCGTATTTGTGAGCTTGCCTTCTTGCTAAATTTTATTTATTACCCCAGAATCAATACTCATGGCTCTTCGTCAACCATTTTCAGACATGCAGAGAAAGGCAAAAAATCTGAGTCACCCCCCTGTGCTGAGGTTGAATAAGACAGTGTCTTGTTCCACTTTCATGTTACGGTTTTCATGCTGCAAACAGGTGTCTTTTTCATGGTATATTTAGTACCACATTTTTGTATTTTTGTGCTTATTATTGGAGATTTTGCTGTTTAAAATGACCTCCAAGCACAGTGAAGTGTCTCCTAGGTGCAAAGAGGCTGTAGTGGGCCTCAAGGAGAAGGTAATGTGTGTTAGGGAAGCTCCCTGCTGGCACAAGTTCCAGTGCCGTTGGCGTGAGCTAAATGATAATGAATCAACATTGCATATTAAATAAGATGTCTTCAAACAGGAACACACATAGAACAAGTTATGTTTTGCTCAGTTGTCCGATGAAAATATGTTCGAAGGCTCACCGGAACCTAGCCCGATATTTCCTCTAGAAGCAAAGGCTCCGTGTGCACTAATTCAGCATTCCTGATGACTTTGTAGAACATTACTGTGTGCAGCAAGGGTCAGCTGCACTTGACTTTGCCGATCTGTCGGAGTAACTAAGGAGGGCACTCCGGGTGTGCAGTGGGGTCATTTTGCCCTCAGAAGTGCCCTGTCTCCGCAGCCACTCTGCACTTTCCGCTTCAAGTGAGGACAGAGGCAGAGTGGGATGGGGAGCTGGGTAGAGGGGAAGGCTTGTGAGACATTTGCCTCGTGCAGTAGCAGGGTTTGTAGTTTAAATTTTTTTTTTTTAATTTACTTATTTTTACTGTTAAATTATAGCTGTGTACTTAGTGCAATCAAGGGGTACAATGTGCGGGATTCATATACAATCTGAAATTTAAATTTTAAAAATTTAATTACTGTTTTTAAAAGGGAGGCTGGAGAGAAAAACCAAGTGCAGGTTTTTCTCCTTCTTTCCCTGGTTCCTGGTAATTCTTTGGTGCCTCAATTTCAAGAGCTCTTATTTGTGAATGGCTGGCGAAGGGAGAGGGCGCCTCCTCTGTCTCTGGGGTATTTCATAAATGAAATGAAAAGGACTTGACACACCCCTCTCTATTGTTGAAGCCACAGGAGGACATCAGAACTTGCTCCCTTCTCAGGGAAAAGCCCATGAAGCTTCTTGGGCACTTGTGCTTTCATTTTGCTTTCAGCATCTCCAGTTGACAGAAAGCTGGGCCCAGATCTTCCAGAACATTTGACAAAGAGCTAGACTGCCTATGGCCCCTTGCACTCTCATCTATTCAGGTTTTTTTTTTTTTAAGAATGGTTTTTCAAATGAAACCTTCCAGCTGTACCACCATTTATTAAACAGAGACATTGGGTGTTCTGAGAACCTCCTGTGCTTTTCCCATGGTCAAGAATCTATCCACAGAGGTCGCCTGAGACCTTGAAGACTCCCATTGACATAGCAAGAAAACCACTCACCTGACTCAAGTCTGTGGTGTCATCATAGCTCACAGCAACCTCAAATTCTTGGGCTCAAGTGATCCTCCTACCTCAGGTTCCCAACTAGCTGGAACTACAGGTGCCTGCCAGGATGCCTGGCTAGTTTTTCTATTTGTAGTTGAGATGTGGGTCTCACTCTGGCTCAGGCTGGCCTCAATCTCATAAACTAAAGCAATCCTCCCATCTTGGCCTCCCAGAGTACTAGAATTACAGTTATGAGCCACCATGCCTGGTCCAAGATTTAACTACTGATTCAGAAAGTCTTTTGGTTTTATCTGTTTGCACTTTAGGAATTTTTTGTCTTGCCACTTTAGTGTTGCCTCAACATAACCTGATAGTAGCCCACACTGCTGGCCTGCGCCCAGTGTCTCTGATTCAGGACATCCAGAGAGGGGCCTGAGACTGCATATCTAATAGGTTCATACACTGCTGCTGGTGTGGGGGACCTCTGAACAGTGTTGTTCAGGTGCTGTTCTTCTCGCCTGTTAACAGGTGTCAAAAGCTAATCATGAGACACTTGACCCAGCAGCCATTGGCTGAAGTTTCTGTTCTCTGACAAAGGAGCCTGACATGACATAGGGTGGGGTGTGTGGCTCCTGCCCAGTGTCATTGCTGCAGGAGGCAGTTTCCAAATTCAGAAGCTGAGTTTAAAAATTTTTAAATTTGAAGGCTCAAGGAATCCGTACTGACTCAAAGCTTCTGTTTTTCCACTTGCTCCCAAATCATATGATTTATTTTGGTTTTATCTGCACTTTAAGATTTTTTTGTCTTGCCACAATAGGTATGTACAAGTGGGTTCACTTGCCTCACAAAGGTTAGTTGAACCTTTATTTAGGCAAGGACCTTACTAAAAACTGAATGGTACAGCTGAGGAGTTATGTGTTTTAATTTTGAAAAGAGACCGACAGTGTCAGCTGTTATCCCTAAACAACAGAATTTCTCTGTACCACTTAAAAGGTACTTTGATGTTCGTGAATCAAATTTATAAAACCCAGTGTGCTTAGTGACCTGGAGCTCACCTGTGCATTTCTTCAGAACCTTCCAGTATTCGGCTGACTACTGTTAAATTGAACCACATCAATTGCCATGTTGGCAATTGCCAAGTACTATAATTTTGTATGGTTCACACAAACATATGATCTGTTCTTGCTTTGCCTTTTCATAGTTTTTGAGCTGCTTTATCTGTGTTGGTAGATTTTGACTTCCTGGATCAGTAGTTAAGTCTTGGGCATGGCATGGTGGCTCATACCTGTAATTCTAGCACTCTGGGAGGTCAAAATGGGAGGATTGCTTTAGCTTATGAGGTTGAGACTAGCCTGAGCCAGAGTGAGACCCACATCTCTACTACAAATAGAAAAACTAGCCAGACATCCTGGTAGGCACCTGTAGTTCCAGCTACTTGGGAGGCTGAGGTAGGAGGATCACTTGAGCCCAAGAGTTTGAGGTTGCTGTGAGCTGTGACCACGGCACTCTACCCAGGATGTGGGACTTGCCACCATGGCTGGTTGGTGTGAACTGTCACCACGGCACTCTTTCCAAGATGACAGAGTGAGAACTCTATCTAAAAAAAAAAAAAAAAAAAGAAAATCTTGGATGTTGAGATTAGTCTCTTTTTGTCCCTGTATCCCTGGCCCTGTAGCTTCTGTAAGGAGGGCCTTTTCCCTGAGTGCTCAGTCCACATAAGGAAATCTTGCCCCCAGTGACAATGGCAGGAGTTCATGACCGGGATGATCCAAGCTGGTCAAAGCCGCTTCTATAGTTTTGAGATGGTGTTTATGAATTTTCTCCTGGTTATTATTTTCCTTCCTGCCTAAGTTTTGCTTAGACCAAAAATAATCTCCCTCTTCTGAACACAGACTGCCTCTGTGAAGGAAAGAGCACCCGAGGGTGCTGGGGAAGGACTGATAGGCCAGCTCAGGGCTAACTGTTCGGGAGCCACGTGCCTGCTGGAAACCCAGGGTCAGCTTTCTGGGGCAGCTGAGTGTTCACGTGCTGATGGAGCTCACTAGCAACTAGAAAAGTCTGGACATGTCTGCCTTGGACTTCCAGCTGATTGACCAGCTACTCTCAGCTTTGGAGAGTTTCAGGGGTGGCCTCCCGTTTGCAGGGACCAGGCCTGGCTTCCAAACCAGCCTCTTCTGAGCACTCTCCCTTCTGCAACTTGCATCTCACTTGCAGTCTGAACTGAGTGTTTGACCTTTCTGCTCGCCCCATTTTGTGATCACGGGCACTTGGGGAATTCAGGAAGAAAAAAATCAGAAGGCCTGTGAGTTTTGCTAAATGCCTTCCAGATGGTGACATGAGGTGGGAGATAAGATGCCTGCGTCCAGCTGGCCCCACAGGACATGATGTGTTCAGCTTGCACTTGGGGGCCGTTATCACCCTCCCATGACAGCCTGGATCACTTGGTGTTTGTCCTTGGACAGGGGCTTAATTTGGCAACTCCAGCTGATCTCTGAAAAGAAATTTGCTACAGTTCAGTGAGGGATCAGCCCAGAAGGACTCTAACCTTCTCCCCTGCTGTTGAGGAGACTTGTGAAAAGTCTGGAGGGTTTTAGGCAAAGGAAAGACCTGATCAGGACTTAAGTAGGGTCATTCTTGTGGCTGTGGGAGCGTAGGTCAGAGGGGACAAAATGGGAACGGGCTATAGCAGGAGAACCCAGGAGTGGGTTCAAAGTGCTTGAAGGCCTGGAGAGAGGATGGATTCTGGAAGGAGGAGGTGACTCAGCAGGAAGTGCTAAGGGGCTTGTGTTGGGGGAGGGATAGGAAACCCAGAGAAGTCGGGCAGCTCCCAGTACCCTGGTGCCGGAGCCTGGCCAGCTGATGATGTCACTCTCAGACTAGCGGAACTGGGAGAGGAGGGTCGCGGAAGAAGAGGGGTTTGTAGGGACCAGAAGTCTAAGAAAGTCCCCTATTAGCACTTGGGTGGTGAGTCACTGAGTGTCCTCCCGTTGGGGCCAGACCTTTGTGGCCACTGGAGATGGGCCAACAGGCCAAGGGGGGAGGGGAGGCGCCTTTCTTCAGTGAGCCTTTGAGTAATTTGTTTGGTGCCTTTGGCTAAAGGGATGGGGCAGGAAGGGTGTGGTGTGGGGTCAGAGCCGACTGAGGAAGACAGGAGGAGCTGCCAGGTGGCCCCTGAGGACAGCCCCGGGAGCTTGGCGGGGAGCTTGACTGTGCTGCCCCAGGGCTTTCTCAGGGATTTTGTAGCCTTGGGGCATCCCCAGGGCTGCCTGCTGGTGGGGCCACAGCTAGCGCTGCCTCACCCTCCTCCCTGCCAGTGTTTGCAAAGATCCTTCCTTGAAGTTTGACAAAGAGCGCCCTTAAAGTAATAAAACTGTAAAGCAGTGGTTCTCAACCTTCCTAATGCCGTGGCCCTACAGGTTGAGAATGGTTGCAAAGGATATCACTTTCCCTCAATTTGCATTAAATTAAATAAAATCTGGGTGGGCTGTGTGTGAGTGGAGGCAGGAGCCTGCCAGGGTAGTTTCTGGAGACTGCTACTAGTAGTTTGAGTTTGTAAGTGGTTTTCATTGACTGTGAATAAATGCTAAGCCTCTAAAGTACAAACCTGGGCTCTCTTAAGGAGCTTAAATAATCCCTGGTAGTTTGCATTATTCATTCTTGAGTCACTCTTTTACAAAATAATTGTAGCCGCTGTCCAAGATATTATGAATAGTTTGACACTGGAGGTGTTTCCACTCTGCATTTTTGCTGGGTTTTATCCCAGCACTTGTTACTTTTGTTCATTTATGGGTTGGCTTCCCACAGTCATCACCCCATTTCCGTGAGGCCCAGCTCTGGCTCTGCTCAGCACTTGGTCTCAGCTAGTTGGAACACTTGTGTTCTTGCCTGAAGCCTGTTTGTGGAGGCCCAAGAAGCCTGGAGCAGTGGACTTGCCATGGTTGTGTTATAGTTTTTGTGTTTTTTTTGGGGGGGGAGGGCAGAGTTTTTCTTTGTCCCCCTTGGTAGAGGGCTGTGACATCATAGCTCACAGCAATCTCAAATTCTTGGACTCTAGCATTCTTGAGCCTCTTGTCTCAGCCTCTTGAGTAGCTGGAACTACAGGGGCCAACCACAACACCTGGATATTTTTTAGAGACAGGGTTTGCTCAGGCAGGCAATCCACCCACCTCAGCCTCCCTACAGTTTGGTTTTATTTGTTTTAGGGAGACAGGAATTACATGTAAGGCCCTTAATTAATACATGGACAGTGGATATTAGGTTGGCTTGAAAAGGCAGGACATCTTGGGGGAGATTACAGGTTATAGGTATGTTTACAGATTCTTTAATTTATGATTGGTTAAAGAATGAAGCTTTGTTTAAAGGCTTGGAATGTTTTAAGTTAAGGAAGTCTGCTAATCAAAGACAAGCGGTATTACCCACACTCAAGTGATCTGTTAAGGAAATTGAGTTAATGAGGCCTTGCCGTTGTGGTTTGAGCTTTATCTTGAATAGCCTTCAGCCTGTTAATGAGCTGCAAAGGTAATCTCCAAGAATGAGGGGGAGCAGGACGAGGCATGTCTGACTGCCCTTCTCAAGGCCAGTAATTCAGCTTTAAGGTATTTCTGGGATCCTATTGGCCAAGGGGGGGTGTCCATTTGGTTAGCTGGGGGGGGGGGGAGGTTAAGATTTTATTTCAGTTCACAAGACAAATATCTTTGTGTCTGGATGCACAGCCCCCAGGAGGAGGGAGGGGCTCAGAGGGGTATACTAGGATAGTCTGTTAGAAGGTGGATGTGATGGTCATGATAGGGCCAGACAGCCAGGGCTAGAGAGGACACATAGGGCTGGCACACAGAACCGGGCACAGAGGAGAGGAATTGCTGGCCTGGAGAGGGGAGGGGACTACCATCTGAGAAGTTATCCAGTGTTGTGAGAACTGAAAGAGGCCTGGGCTGGTCAAAGCAGGAGGGCAGTGAGAGGCAAGGTTGTGGCCATCAGGTCCTGTGGAATCTGCTATGAGCGACAGGACTTGGGAGCAAGACTGAGACTCCCCTCAGGGTTGGGAGTGGGGTGCCCATGGCAGCTGTCCTCCAGGCCAGGGTGCCAACCCTGCCAGCGGAACTCAAGAGGATGGGAGTGAGCAGATGTCTGAGTGACCTGGAAGCCCCTGTGTCCCGGACTTCTGCAGTCTGGGCGCTCCCTGCGGGTGTTTACCCCTAAGAGGAAAAAGTGATTCTTTACCACAGAGCTGTGGCACCCCAAACCCTGGTTGCCACTCAGGCCTGGTTTTCAGCCCCAGGAGCTGAGTCAAGTATGCTAGCCCTGCCTTCCCCAGACACTCTCAGCCCTCCCAGCTTCCCTGTGGATAGCTGCAGGGAGGGCCACTGAAGCCAGGAGGGCCTCCACCCTGAAAGCTGTTCCCAAGCTTTAGCTTGTGGACAGCATTGCTAGTCTTGAGGGTTTTGCCTACAGGGAAAATCAGATCCTCTTCCGAGTTCCAAGTCTGTGCATTTTGGCTTTTGTGTGTGTGTGTGTGTGTGTGTTTCCCAGCACACCTCCCGTGTCTCCTCGACTGTCCAGTAGGGGGCACTCGCCCATTGTGTCTGGGCAGCACTCTGCTTTGAAAATCCACCCCTCCAACAAGGGATACAGCTGTCAAGGGGTCCCTGAGCAGGTTCCTTGGTTACCCATCAGCCTTCTCTCCTGGACTTTTTCAGCCTCAGGTTTTTGAAACAAAGCCCAAGGAGTTTGCAAAGTTGTATTTTGGCTGTTAGCACATAGCTTTGTTGCCTATCAAAAACTGTTAGAAATCTTCATACAAAAATCCTCTCTTCCAAACAAAGATCAAACAAAAAAACTCACATAGAGTGTCCTGGACACCTGAGCTACCTCTGTTTAAGAAACTGCAGTTCTGCAGGAGCCTGCAGCGGGGAAGTTCAGGGCCTGGCCTGAGAATGGCCGCTCTGGAGCCTTAGCCTGCCCCATGTACAAATGGAGGTCTCCTTGGGGAGCCAGGGAGGCGGCATGGTAGGTCTTTAAATAGTCCATTCCATGGTGGGTGGGTGGGTGAGCAGAGCCTGATGAATGTGCCATTAATGAGCTCAGTCCCATCTGGAATAACTCTCTCATTGTGTCCCCAGCACTTCCCCAGCTGCCACCCGTGTGGGTCCTGCTCCTTCAGCCACAGAGCACACAGCTTCTTTGCCTCCCACGCCAGCTGGTGATGGAGTAGAAATTTCCACTCCCTCCTGCCAAGATCTGGCCAAGGATGTGAGCAGGTACTGTACAAGCTTTTCCTCTGCAGCAGCTGCCCCTGGCGAGCAGGGGCCTGGTGGTCTCTACTGTAGGTCCTGGGGGAATCTGCATTTATGATGGTGCCAACAAGGCGTTGACAGTTTGGTCCCTGAGACCACATCTCTCATGATTTGGGCCATGGCTGATCCTCATCTGATGGTGGGATGTACTGCCCTGCATAGCCAGTCTGTTAGGCTTATCCAGAGAAGCACAGCCAATAGGATAGGCAGATGGATGGAGGGAGCTTCGTGTATATATTAGCAAGAGGGATTTATTTTTGGAGATTGGCTGGTGGTTATGGGGAGCTGGCAAGTCTGAAACCCACAAGGTGGGCCTACAAGCTAGAGACTCAGGAAGAGCCGATACAGCAGAGTCCGAAGGCCATCTGTAGCAGAATACCCTCTTCCTCGGGATCCCAGTCTGTTTCTCTACAGGCCTTCCACTGCTTGGATAGGGGTAAACTGCCTGACTCAGACTCTACTGATTTACGTGTTAATCTCATTTAACAAATGCCATCACAGTGACTTTGAGACAGGTTTGACCAGATGTATGAGTTAACCGTCAGAGCAAGTATTTAGAATTTCTGTGTCTGGGTAACTAGTTGGTTCTGATTATCAATCATTTTGGGCCATTAAAGCCTCCTGAAGAGTGTTCATGGGCAGTACTTTGTGGAGAGCTAGAAGCACCTGGGAATGCTGAGAAGTGCAGGCCTGTGTCCCCGGGGAGCTTCCATGAGCTGGAGAGAGACACATTGCTGAAAGCTAAGCTGTGGTTAACAGCAAGGATGTTAGGGATGCCCAACCAGTGTCCAAGTGTTGCTGTCAGAGCAAACAGGGACAGGAAGAATCACTGCACGTAGGTGCGATCTGGAACAGGAGGTGATGAAGGTGGGCATGGAGTATCAAAGCACGGTACCTTCCCTGTCCATCTGCTCCGGGGTCTCCCTGCAGCTCCATTGGTCCTGAGTCCCAGTGGGCCATTAGATTTGCCTGTGATCCCTCAGCTTGTCCTAGGCAGAGCAGGACCGTCTGTCCCACCCCTTTAGGTTCCACTGCAGTGCCTGGTCCACCACACTCCCAGCCTTGGGCTGAGGGTGGATGCACATAGGAGGTCTGCTTTTCTGGTGGGGAGAGAGCGTGAGCAGAGTGTGGGGGCAGGAATACCCCCAGGTATTTAGGGAGACAATCTTGTTTGCCTTGGGCAAAGTATAAGTCGTCCATCAAAATGTGTTAGAGAAATAAAATTATTCTTCTCAAATGTCCTGCCCTTTAGTTTCTTATAAAGTTAAACATAGACCCTCCACCATATGACCTAGCAATCCCACTTGTAGGTATTTACCTGTGAAAAATGAAAATACGTACAGTAGAACCTCTGTAAGGTGACCACCCAAGAGACTGTAACAAGCTGGTCAACATACAGATGTGGTCAGCATAAAGATCTAGGCCTAAATGTAGGACGAGGAGGGATTAAAGATGGCGGCTGAGTAACAGCTTCCCTGTAACTGGGCCTGGCGAATCTGGGGAGACAAGACTCCAGACATCTCTTGCCGGTGGGATCTGCCTACAATCATCCCTTTGAGGACACAG
>CAUYPK010100819.1:0-11972 GCA_963574355.1 Loris lydekkerianus | reverse complement strand
CAAATAATAATAAAATAAACTTTAAAAAAAAAAAAAACAGCTAAAGGCAAAACACACCACCCCAATATAAGATTGCGGGGGGGGGGGGGGGCATTGAAAGCATTCCCATTTAGAACTTGAACCAGATAAGACTGCCCACTTTCAACACTTCTATTCAACATAGTGCTGGAAGTCCTAGCCAGATCAATCAGGCAAGAGAAGGAAATCAGGGATATCCAAATAGGGAAAGAATAGGTCTTATTACTGTTCTTCACTGACATTATGATCTTTTATCTAGAAAACCCAAAAGATTCAACCAAGAGACTCCTGGAATTGAAATAAATTTGGCAAAGTCCCAGGTTACAAATCAATGTACACAAATCAGTAACTTTAATATACTCCAACAACAGTCAAGCTGACAGTCAAATCAAAGACAATCTTTTACACAGTAGCAACAAAGAAAATAAAATACCTAAGAATATATTTAACTAAAGAGATGAAAGACCTTTACAGGGAGAACTATAAAACATTGAGGAAGGAAATCACAGAGGATATATACCAATGGAAAAATATATCATGCTCATGGATCAGCAGAATCAATATGGTTAAAATGGCTATATTACCCAAAGTGATTTATAGATTCAACACAATCCCCATTGAAATACCAAGGCCATTTTTTTAAGATCTAGAAAAAATAGTTCTTCACTTTGTATGGAACCAGAAAAGACCCCAAATAGCCAATGCAACCTTATGTAATAAGAAAAAATCAGGAGGCATCACTTTATCAGACTTCAAGCTATACTACAAGCCTATAGTAACTGAAACAGCATGGTACTGGCACAAAAACAGAGACATAGACCTATGGATCAGAATAGAGAACCCAGACATGAAACCATCCTCATATTCCCATCTGATCTTTGACAAAGCAGATGATAACATACATTGGGGGAAAGAATGGTCATTCAATATATGGTGCTGAGAAAACTGGACAGCCACATGTGAAAGGCTGAAATAAAATCCACCATCTCTCACCATTCACAAAAATTAATTCACCAAGGATAAAATACTTAAACCTATGGCATGAAACTATAAGAATTCTAGGGAAAAAATGGGAAAACTCTTAAAGATATCTGTGTAGGCAAAGGGTTTATGAAGAAAACCCCAAAAGCAACTGCAGCAACAATAAAAATAAACAAACGGGATCTGATCAAATTTAAAAGTTTTTGCACAGCCAAGGACACAATCAATAAAGCAAACAGATAACCTACAGAATGAGAGAAAATATTTGTATGCTATAAAGGGCTGATAACCAGAATCTGTAAAGAACTAAAGAAAATCAGCATGGAAAAAAAATCAAACAAGCCCATTAAAAAACAGGCAAAAGACATGAACAGAAATTTTTCAAACAAAGGTAGCCTAATGGCCAACTGCCACATGAAAATGTCCTCCAGGGCTCCAATGATCAGGGAAATGTGAATACAAATCACAATGAGATATCACCTAACTCCAGTGAAAATGGCTTTTATTTTAAAAAATCCCAAAATATCTAATGCTGGCATGGATGCAGAGAGAAACACTTATACATTGTTGGTGGGACTGCAAACTAGTACAACCTCTATGGAAAGTAATGTAGATTTACCTCAAAGACCTAAAAGTAGACCTACCATTTGATCCAGCATCCTACCACTAGGTGTTTACCCAAAGGAAATAAAAGACATTTCATAAAAAAGACACTTGCACTCAAATGTTTATAGCAGCACAATTCACATTTGCAAAGATGTGGAAACAACCCTAGAGCCCATCAATACATGAGTGAATTAACAAAATGTTGTATACCATGAGTATTGCTTAGCCATCAAAATAATGGTGATCTGGTATCTTTTGTAAAAACCTGGATGGAACTGGAGATCATTCTTCTAAGCTAAGTATCCCAGAATAGAAAAACAAACACCACATGTACTCAATAGTAAGTTGGAACTTGTGGATCAACATTTAGGTGCATATATGGAAGTAAAATTCAATGGAAATCAAGTAGGTGGTGATGGGAGGTGGGGTGGGCTGATTTTACACCTAACTGGTACAATGCACACATTCTGGGTGCAGGGCATACATATAATTTTGACTTAAAATGTACAAAAGCAAATTATGTAAACAAAACATGTGTGGCCCTATAGTATTCTGAAAAATTTTTTTAAAAGCATTCTAGATGCTCAAAGCCCAAGAATCTGGAGCTTGGTCAAGATGACATTGGACTCCAGTTTGGGCAGTTATCTTCAGTGGAACAGTTTTCTCTAAAGAAGAGGGCCCTGTGGATAATGCCACCTGTTATAGTGGGACTACTGAAACCAACACAAGAAGCCAAAAAAGACTACATGAGAGTACAGTACCTATGTTTTCAGTACAAAAAAATTAAGTAAATGAGAGAAAGACAGGAAGGAAGGGAAGGAGGGAGGTAGAGAAGGAGAGAGGGAGGGAGGGAAGGAAGGAGGAAGGAAGGAAAGAAGGGAGGAATGGAGGGAGGAAGGGAGAGAAGGAAGGAAATGATAGAAAAAGAAGAAAATATTTCTCTAACTTTTCTAACAAAGTTCCCTAGTAGGAACAAAGGGTTGAAAAGGTAGCAACAGAGGCCTGGGGATAGGTCCAAAACTAAAAATTTTAAATGTATTTAAAATCTGATTTTATCTTAAAATAACATGTGATTCCCCCCTCCCATGCTTTCAATAATACATTTTCATATTTCATAACATGAAATTAGCTTATCAGTCATATTAATTAAATTTTTGCCCCAAAGCTCTCATTACAAGTGATAATCCAGGAATACACACTATTTTACCCTGTACTGTCAAGTGTCCAGTTTAAAATTATAACATGAGAAGTTCTATAGCCCAAACTGAAATTCAACAGAGCTCTGACTCTGCCTTCGACTTACAGGGCCAGTCTCACCTGTAAAAATAGGATACAGGTAATATTAAAGCATAACCACGAGTACTTTGGTGGTGGGGGGAGGATTAACTTGCACCTGCAGTAATTTCATTTAAGCTCCTTGTGGTCATTTCCTTGATGGGAAAACAATCTTCACACAATAAAATAAAGCAGTGCAACTTTTCAAAGTGCCTAGAAGAGAAGGCCCTCAAATACACGGAATCCTGATTTGAATCCAAAATCTGGATAAAAACCTTTACCAATGAGTATGTTCTTGGTGTGTTAGAGCAGGAGTTTACAAATTATAATTCATGGGCCAAATCCAAACCAAGTTCTGGGAAGAAAGAAAGAAAAGAAAGAGAGGGAGAGAAAAAGGGAGAGGGAGAAGGAAAGGGAGAAAAGGGGATGAGGGAGGGAGAAAGAAGGAAAAGGGGAGAGAAAATGCAATGGAGACTCTATGTAGCCCACAAAGACCAGAGAATTTAGTGTCAGAGTCTTTACAGACAGTTTGCCAACCCCTTGTTTTGGAAGAACTGTGAGGGTGAATTAATACCTTAGAGATCCAGTGCCTGGAAGATATCAGGTAGCAGACTGAGAGGTGTCAATTCCCACAACAATGCTGAGTAACAAACTACCCCAGTCCAGTGTCATCAGTGTCATGCTCCACACATCTGTGGGTCTGGGCTGCTGGGCTCAGCGGGAGCAGCTCTGCTGATCTTGGCTGGCGTGAGTCAGCGTGATCATCTGTGGCTGGCGTGAGTCAGCACAGGCTGGGCTGGGGAAGGCTGCTCTACACTGTGAGTCTGTGGTCTGATCTCTTCTATGCCTCCTACCCTCCTTGGAACAGTGTCCTACAAGCCAAGACGTGTTCTTCTCATGGCCAGGACAGAGTGGACATGTGTGTCAGCTCTTAGGAGCCTAGACTGGGACTAACACCTCGCCGCTTACTTACCCGGCCTGCCATTGACCAAAGCAAGTCCTGTGGCAGAGCCCAGCATGAAGGAGTAGGGAGGGGCTCTCTTCCAGTACAGGAACTGCCTGTTCATATAGCAAAGATTTGAGTAAGGGGAGTGGAGAACTTGGGCCAGTGATGCAAATTAAGACTCAACTCAATACTTACTGAGCACCAACCTGTGCCAGTCATCCTAGACGCTGGGGGCTTATCATCAAATAAGACTGTCATCCCCACCATGGGAGCTTAGTTCTTATGGGATGCACAAGGTGCTTAATAGTTAATCGACCCATTCTTACCCATTCTGCTTTGTTTCACTGGGAAATGAGCTGTTGGCATACAGTCCCTGGCAGGCAGGCATCATCTGCCCATGACCAGCTTTACATCCCCCAGAGCTCAGCGCTAGGCCATGGGCAAGGTGAGTGCTCAGTATCAAATGAATGAGTGAGGGAGTCAGGCATTTTCTCTTTCTCCTTTCTAGGAATCCCTGGATCGCTATCAATTCATGTACAGATGGAAAGGAGGAAAATGACAGAAATTCTGATCTCCAGATTAGTAGGCAATGCAAAGCTGAGACACAGAGCAAATGACAAGTGACAGTGAAACTGGATTTAAGAGAGTTTGAATCACTTGGGTGAAAAAGCCCACAGATGTGACATGCTGCTTGGTATAGAAAAATGGGTCATTGCTCCCAGACCAATTACCAGATAGCCTAAAAGACCTGAGATAGGCGCTGAGCATTTGTGCTGCAGGCTGGCCAGAGAAGAGTCTGGTGGATTCCAAGAGACTCTGGTACTGTTAGGGCAGCACATTGATGGCCCATGCCCATGCAGGAGGGTAAGTGAAGCTCAAGAGAGGGTGCTGTGTTCCCCGAGGCTCCTGATTTTGGCCCTCCTGGGTAAAATGAAGACAGCCCCACCACACAGCAGAGAGGATTTGGTGAGGCTGCACGGAACACAGCACTCCTGCCATCATGTTACCTGACAACCTAGAGAACTCATATCCACTGATGCCCAGTGTTTGGGGGAGGAATGAAGTGCCCAGGATGAAGAAAGCCTCAGAATCAGGAAGGAGATTGTTTTGAAAGTTGAAGGTAAGTCATCCTTCATGTTAGGAAAAAAAATAATAACTGTGATGAACGATTTTTCAAAGCTTGAAGAGTGAAAGTTTCAGAGGCCCAACTCCTCTCAGGAGGGTAATAAATATAGAAAATAAGTTCCTCTTGAAGGTAATTGAAGCAGAGTGTGAGTGAGTCCAAAATACACCTCATCCTTTTGACTGAAAGGGAACAGAGAAATGAAGAAAACGAGGAGGGGGGGGGAGGCAGCAAGATCAATGTTAGAAGGGAAAATAGGTTCTTTTCCTCAGATGACTGTGACCTATACAATGGGATAGCCCTGACCAGGGTGTCCCCAGCCCAACCTGACAGCAGACTTGCTGCCCTGTGATTGCCTCTCAGCTCATCAGAAGTTGTCACTACTTTTATTTCAAGCCTACCTCTTCCTCTCCCTGACCTGTGAGAGGCTGAGAGGAGAGGTCGGGTGTCATAGGATGTGGAAACAGCCACTGTGCTGAAGGCAACAACAACAACAACAAAATTTATGTAATCTAAGAAAGCACAGAATTCGGTCATAAAGTTGTATAAATCATTTCTCTTTACAAAGCAAATTCATGCCAATTGCCCCCATATCATAACATATGAGGAACACTGCTTTTCACCTGGACACACCTGTATGCCCTCCCAAAAATGAAGTTCCCAGTACCTCTGAGAATATGCAAATAAGGGCACATACCTCTGTGTGATACATCAGGTATCAGAAGGTGTTTCCAGGCATGAGTTACAAGGCCTTTAAAAGCAATGACTTCTTTATAGGGTTTTAGATTAGGGTGATTTTCTGTAAATCTTGTCCAAGTCACACAACAGGCCAAGAGCAATTAACATTAATTAAATGATCCCCATAGAGAGGCTGCCTTGCTGACATATCACTAACCTTTGAATGCACTTAGCTTGCTGTGTTCTCCGGGGGTTCCTTCAGCAGCACCAGGGGTGCCAGGCAGGCTCCTGCTGCCCCCAGCTGCTGTACATACATGCACGGGATGCACTTGGCCCCAACACGATCCTCTAGACGCTCCCCCCTCCCCCCACGCTGAAATAGTTGCACTCGAACAACCTGGAGCGCTTGTTAAAACAGGATTCTGTCTCAGTAGGTTGGGTGGGACCAAGGCTGCCCTTCGCCCAGAGCAACATTGCACAAAAGCTATTCAACAGGCCTGGCAGGTGGGTGGCCGGAGGAAGATCAAGGGGAGTAACCCAAAACATCCAGTGCAGTCCTGATGTGTGGAGCACCAGTGATGGGCAATAAGCAAGCAGTGTCTTATGCAGCGGCCCATGTTAACCTCATAGTCATCCTAGAAGCCCAATTTTCTGTTCAAAGGAGCAGAGATAAGAACCAGCTTCTGAGAAGGATGAGCCCAGGAATAGCCCCACTCTCAGGTTCTCTATTTTGCACCTGCTTTTTAGAAAAATTTCCTGGGGAAAGTCATGCTACCTCAGGCCCCACGATTATAAGGGACTGTGAGGTGGAGTATTCCCTGATGTGGAAAGGTTGGAGACCAGGAGACGAACCTCTTTAGTCCAGCTGAGAACCTTATTCCTAGGCAGAGACTTATGTCAGTCTTGACACAGTGTGCAGGAGGGGGGAACTGGATTTAAAGGCTGGCACATGGCCAGTGATGAGGTCCAGGACAGGAAGTCAGTGTGGGTGCAGAGAAGCAGCAGGAAGGATGTGAATGGCAGTGAATGCCAGGTTTGACTCTGAGCAAGGGTCTAACATGGGAGAAACATCCCAACAAGTTTGGCAGGGACTTGCTGTTCGTGGAGTGGTGACAGCAGTGTGGAGGTGACCCAAGGATAGTGGCTGGCAGAAAGAGCACTCGGGCAGAGCTGGGACAGGGAATTTACAGAAAACAGTACAAAGAAAAAGTAGTTAGGAAACTATCAGGGCCCATGTTGGGGAGCAGATCTGAGGTTTGTAGCAGCCCTATAAAATTGTAGGCCAATCAGTCGTAAAATTATATTATGATATTGTAATGATACAGCTGCAGAAAGCATCAGTAGCCATGTGTTGCCTGTGGAATGTTTCCCTTTTAATTCAATGGTGTGATTGAAATTAGAATAGGACCATGACTCCACAAAAAGGGGCCTGGGTCCTTTTCTTAAAATACCTCGTAGCAACTTCCTGATCCAAAAAAAATTCAAGCAAGAAAACACTTTTTCTCACAATTCACTTTTTCTCATCCCAATTCAGTAGGTGAGAAAAGGTCACAAGAAAAGTTGGGGAGAGGGCCTCAAACAATGGAGTCATCTGACCAAAAACTTTGCCCTTGTGGTTTTTCCTTTTTCTTCTCTCTGACAGCCTTCCTCTGTAACATTTTCAGCACAACACAGGCCAAGTCAGCTATTTATAGAGGGAGGACAATTTTGCCACAGGGTGTGGTGTTTAATTTAAAGAGACGTCAAAGAGCGAGGGGCAGATGGCTGAGCAGGCAGTACCTCAAAGTGACCTTGGTGGGGCGTCCAAACCCAGTGACTCATCCTGAGTCTTACAGATCCAGTCATGTGCTCTGACCAACCTGAGCTGATCAAGTCTTATGGAAGAAAGGATAAATGGATGGGCAGGAATCTGCTTTTAAATTTTTAGTGGATCTATAGGTAGCTTGTGAAATGAGACCACTTGTCTGTTCAAGTGATCTTTTCTGGAAAGTTGTTCAATTTAATGGACTCAATTATATATGACAAGCTCACTTGATTGTGGAAGATTCCAAATCTTAAAGCTTAAGAAGAAAGAGAGAAAGAAAAGAAGGGAGAGAGGGAGGGAAGAAGAAAAGGCGGGAGGAGGATGAGGAAGGGAGGGAAGGAAAATTGAAAGCAATTCTCAAAACACTCCTTCCTCAAACCATGCTGAAGAATGACCTTATCCCCCTGTACCTTCCCATAAATTTAATCCAGACCCCTCTCCTGTTAAACATCTTTCCTTTAACTGGTTATTTGATTGGTTTCCTAGGACTTCCATAACAAGGTACCACAAATTGAGTGGCTTAAAAACAGAAATTTATTGTCTCACTGTTCTAGAAGCTGAAAGTCAGAAATAAATATGTCAGCAGGCCCAGGCTGCCTCTGAGACCTGTAGGAGAGCCCTTCCTCGCCACTGGCTAACTTCTGATGGTTCTCTGGCAACCTTCAACACTCCTTGGCTTATAGCGGCAAACTCCCATCTCCACCTTAATTGTCACATGGCATCCTCCCTGTGTCTCTCTTGAGTTTCTTCTCCTGTTGTAGGGATATCCGTCACAATGGATTAGGAGTCTACCCTATTCCCCTGTGACTTATCCTAAATAACTATGCCTACAATAACCCAATTTGCAGATGGGGTACTAGGAATTAGTACTTTGGGCAGGGTGGACACAATTGAACTCATAATAGTTATCCCACGGTGTGGGTCAATTAAGCATTGAGCATCAATTTGGCATCATACAGTCAGATGCTGAGTTAACCTTGGGGAAGGGCAGTCCTGGGCTCCCCCCTTGGCTTCAGGAAAAAGTGTAATATGTATCAATGCCCAGGCTCTATGCCAGATCAATGAAACCAAAACCCCTGGGATAGGGCCCAGAAAAATCAGTATATTTTAATAGTTCCCCAGGTGTGATGATTAATTTTGTCAACTTGACTGGGCCACACAGTACTCAGATACTGAGTCAAGTATTACTCTAAGTGTACCTGTGGGGGGATGTTGGATGCGCTTAACATTGAAGTGGGTAGACTGAGCAACACAGGCAGCCCTCCCCAGTGTGAGGGGCCTCATCAAATTCACTGAAGGCCCAAATAGAACCAAAATGTTGATCCTCCCATGAATAAAGAGAATTCCTCCTGCCTGGCTTGCCTTCAAGCCTGGTCTCTTTCCTGTCTTCAGACTTGAACTAAAACACTGGTATTTCCTAGGTCTTCAGCCTGCTGGTCTTTGGATGGAAACTGTACCATCAGCCCTCCTGGGTCTCCAGCTTGCCCATTGAGGATCCTAGGACTTGTCAGCCTCCATAATCACATGAGTCAATTCCATATATATAAAAACTTCCTACATATCTCCTATTGGGTCTGTTTCTCTGGAAGACCCTGACTAATACTGCAGGTGACTCCAATATGCAATCTATGTTAAGAACCACTAACTTATAAATCACAGATAAGAGATTGATTAATTCTGTCTGGGGAGATGACTTCACAAAAGCCGTCACATTAGAGGTGGTCCAGAAAAAATGAGCAGTAGTATTTGCCTTACCAAGCAGATGAGGATAAAAGAAAGAATGTTAGCAAGGAAAAGAAAAAGAGAAGATGGGAAGAAGAAATAAGTAATTGTAGATGAAGATGAAACAGATGGGGTGGACCTGATTCTGCCCTGCTGCTAGTGCCATGGTTCAGTAACAAGGGAACTATTGAAAAATTTTACCTGAGGGAGTGATGGGCATTTCTTCATTTTAGAAAAGCACATTTGAAAGCCATATGGAGGGGATAAGGGAAAACTGAAAATGAGGGGACCCATAAGGAGGGACAGAGTATAAAAGCCTGTTTCTATCTTCCCAAAATAGATGTTGAAGCCCTAACCCCTAATGTGATGGGATTAGGAGTCAGAGTCTTGTGAAGCTAACTATTAATAGATTTAGATAAGGGCAACAGAGTTGCTGGGCTGGGTTGAATGGTGAAAAAAAGAGGGGAGAAAAAAAGGGAGTGTATGGCGCCCCTCTGGTGGGATTACAGGCAGTCCCCGAGTTACATACAACTTGCACTTCTGCATATAGGCCATTACAGGTAATAGGTAAGTGTACCTGTTCCAACTTACATACAAATTCAACTTAAGAACAAACTAACAAAACCTATCTCATTCATAACCTGGGCACTGCCTTAATGCCCTTAGAAGAAAAGGACCAGCTAGCAGAGCATCCTGGCCCCTTGTGAGGACACAGCAAGACAACAGGCCCTCACCAAAAACTCCGTCTGCCCACATCTTGATCTTGGACTTTGCAGCCTCCAAAACTGTGAGAAATAAATGTCTGTTGTGTAACCACCCATTCTGCGGTGTTTTGTTCCAGCAACACCAGCTAAGCAAAGCCCAGGCAAGAGATGGTGTGGTTCTAGATCAGAGAAAAACAGAAAGGGCTTTGTGGTGTGTTTCAGAACAAGATTCAACAGATGTTGGTGACTAGGCTTGAGAAACAAGGAGGAGACCTCCACTATAAGTAATTATGAAGTTTCTAACTTGACTGCCTAAGAGGATAGTGGTATTAAAACTGGGAGCACAGGAGAAGGAGATTTTGTGGCGAACATAATGAGTGTAGTTTTTGACATTCAAATTTGAGGTGCCACAGGGCATTTGCTTGGAGGTCTCCAGTGAGCTGATAAAAATAGATTTCTGGCCTTCCATAAACAGATGGTGCTGTTTATAGATAAAAATTTAGAAATAATCAGAACGTAAGTAATAACAGAACTCTACAGGAAAAATAAAAGGCTAATAAAATAAATAAAATATATATTTTATAAAATAAAATACATATTTTATAAAATAAATATAAATTTTATAAAATAAAATTTTGTATATTTTATAGAATAAAAAAATGAAAGGCTAAAACAGGAGCATAGGATATAACTGTCTAAGCACATGTGAGGTGAGCAAGCTGTCAAAGAGATTAAGAAGGAGCCACCAGTGAAATAAAAGAACAACAAGCAAGAACGGCATCTTGGAAGTCTGAGTCCAAGTAGCAGATAGAAATAGTATGTTCAAAACAGGAGCAATTTGATATAAAGAATTGTTAAGCAGTGGTAGGAGAGCAACTGTAAAGACAGAGAGCTTTTTAAAGTTTATCCTAAAAGAGAGTATCGAGGAGGGAGAGGAATTCAAATGTCATCGAAAACTGCAAAGAAAAAAATAGAGTCACATGTAATTTAACAACAGGGTTGTATTCTGCGAAATGTGTCATCAGGCAAACATCCTAGAATGCACTTATACAAACCTAGATGGCACAGTTGCCTACACACCTAGGTATGGCCTATTGCTCCTAGGCTGCACACCTGTACAGCACGTGACTATGTGGAGTACTGTAGGCAACTAGGTAAAGATTTATCTAAACATAGAAAAGGTACAGTAAAAATACAATATAAAACATAAAAAAACGGAACACCTGGCCAGGCATGGTGGCTCACGCCTACAATCCTAGCACTCTGGGAGGTCAATATCAGGAGGCGATATCAGGAGGATTACTTGAGTTCAAGAGTTCTAGACCAGCCTGAGAAAGACCTCAGTCTCTACTAAAAATAGGAAAAATTAGCTGGGCATCATGGCAGGCACCTGTAGTCCCAGCTACGGTGAGGCAAGAGGATTGCTTGAACCTAGGAATTTGAGGTTGCTGTGAGCTAGGCTGATGCCATGGCACTCTAGCCTAGGCAATAAAGAGAGACTCTGTCTCAAAAAAAAAAAAAAAAAAGAAAGAAAGAAAGAAAAGAAAAAGGGCCGCCGCCGCCCCCCAGTCTCTGTGTGCGGACGCAAGAGCCGGAGCTGCTCGCCTAATTCGAAGACACAGCATTCAAGGCACCATCTGAGAAGCACAAAGATCAGGCCCTACTGGCACTGTAACCTTGGACTTCCCAGCCTTCAGAACTGACAAGATGGCAGACTGAAGCCAGCTTTTCACAGAGGCTCCCGTCCAGAAGGAGAGTTAAAGGATGGAAATTTAGTAAGTAACCTGGAGGATTTGAGCTATACCAGGAGAGAAGGTTGGAGATCGCACATCAACACCCCTGAGGCGAGCTGAGACCACAAGGACGCAAACAAAAGGTACAAAATCCATCACCAAGCGGACGGGAGTCTCCCCTCCCCCCACGAGTCTGGCTTAAGGACCCTACAAACAAAAGGGCAGAAATAAAAAGCTCTCCCACTTCATTTCACGGAAGCGACCCTCTAAAAACTGGTCCCACCTCCCCTACTAGGGTGCCATGGTGCTCCCTTGCCAGACTTAAAACTTTATAAAACTTTGAATATCATTCCCAGCAGTCCAGCACTCCCCTGCACTCACA
>CAUYPK010100816.1:0-22422 GCA_963574355.1 Loris lydekkerianus | reverse complement strand
TTCTGTTTTTTCTCTCCATTTCTCTTCTTCTTTGTGGGTTTGGGATTGTTCAAAAGCTTTGTCTTCAATGTCAAAAATCCTTTCTTCTGCTTGTTCCATTCTGTTACTGAGGGATTCTACTGTGTTTCTCAGATCTTTGAGAGATGCAACTTCTTGTCTCAATGATTTAAAATCTTTGGTCATTTGTTCTTTGAATCCATTGAATTCTTGAGTTAACCTTTGGAATTCTAATTCAATCTTATTTGCAATCCAGATCCTGAATTCAATTTCTGACATCTCAGCTATTTGTTTGTGCATGGGGTCTTATGCTGTTTCTGCCCCATTGATCCTTGGGGGAGTTGATCTACTCTGATTATTCATATTGCCAGAGTTTTTCTGTTGATTTAGCCTCATGATTCCTTTTCACTGTTGTCTCTGGCCATCCTCAGAGTTGGGGAGGTGTCTCTCCAAGATTATACCCCAGCGGGATCACTCTATTGTTGCTGGATCTTTATAGGGAGTCACCCTGTGTAGTTCCTCTGGGGCTGCTGTAGTTAGGGGATTCTGGTTGTGGAAGCAGCTCTGGTGTGCGACACCCCCAGATTTTTAAGAAACTTAAGATACAAGTCAAATCCCTAAGTACACATTATGATGCTATTTGGATAAACACATATGTAAACTTATTTGTGCATGTAGGAATAGATTATGACTTTGTTTAGATCTGTCTTTCCACAGAATTTGCTAATTTATCATTACATATTTGTAGATTAAAAAGTATAAGTATAGATAATGAAAATATAAACACACTTTTCAGTGTCCTTTTGATAAATATTACTCATGAGTCATAAATTGGTGGTTTATAAGGATTTAGAGCTTTTAATCCTATAAAGAGGCAAAGCAAAAAAGGTGTAAACATCAAATGAGTTTAAAACTTGTTCTGCTTTAACTATCATTTAAACTCTAGCTTTCAGTAATAGTTCCAAACAAAGATGTTAGGTATGTTTTTAGCTCCATCGCAATTATATCATTGAGATGAATTTCTTGATCATTTTTCATCAGAAAGGACAATGATAGCTGTGGTTTCTGTTTCTGTGACAGTCAAAATCAACATTTTGAGTCCTATTGGTTTCTATTGCTTTTGCTTCATAGTAATGCAATCTCAAATAATTAAAATTGCCGAGGAAAGGAAGAAGGTTACCTGTAAACTAGATCACCACAATAAAACAGTTTCAAAATTACACTGTGGTAATGGTCAGACCATTCAGAATCAGACCATTCAGAATCATATCACTGTAGCAAATTGTAAAGAGTGCAGTGGTGAGCCTAACTTTTAGGTCAATGATAGTATTTGAACTCCTCCAGACAGAGAAGAAAACAGTGCTTTTGAAAGAAAGATGCACAATTTATTATGAATTCATACAGAAAAGGGAATTTGGAATGTAAACGACCACGACTCTCATTGTAATTTGTAATAATACACAGGTAGTTTACAATAAGCCATCAGTAAGCATGAAAGTAACTCAAGAAGTAACAGGAGCAGTACATGGGAAAGTGGAACCCATGATGAATCAAAAAGTCTAAGGCAGGCGTCCCCAAACTGAGGCCCGCGGGCCACATGAAGTGGTGTGAATTGTATTTGTTCCTGTTTTGTTTTTTACTTCAAAATAAGATATGTGCAGTGTGCATAGGAATTTGTTCATAGTTTTTTGTTTTAAACTATAGTCTGGCCCTCCAAAGGTCTGAGGGATAGTGAATTTGCCCCCTGTTTAAAAAGTTTGAGGACGCCTGATCTAAGGGAATTCAAAATTAAGGTCAGGGGAAAGCAATTCCACTGACTATCAACAGGGAATAAAAAGTAAAAAAAAAAAAAAAAAAAGGCAAAAGAAACAAGTATTAGTGACCAGCTCAGCACCAGAGAACAACCACTGAAATTTCTTTTTCCCAAGTTAACAACAGAAATTTTATGATATATGCTTATCTTTATAAAAAATAGAATTCGGGCGGCGCCTATGGCTCAGTGAGTAGGGCACTGGTCCCATATACCGAGGGTTGTGGGTTCAAACCCAGCCCTGGCCAAAAAATGCAACAACAAAAACAAATAAAATAAAAATAAATAAAAATAAAAAATAGAATTCATAATAAAAGAGGATGTAGTAGTGAAATTTCATATATTTAAAAAGTGATTAGGAAGTAAAGAATAATTTGTTGATTTCTTCATCTTTAAAAGAAAGAATTCTAGAAGAAATATGGTAAAATCATCAAAATAAATATAAAATAAATATAGTTCTGACCTCCAAAATGGTTAAAAGCTTAGGAAAAAACTATAATTTTAATCTTTGAAAACGTTTTTCCTTCATATGAAAACTCTTTACAAAGTCTGATCATTGAAGAAATTACATAAATGCCAAACCAGTAAACTTCTTTCAGTATCAACCAAAAACCAATCCAATCATATTTAATTATTGCATTTAATCTACTGAAAGAAGTTCTTGATTAAAAATTTAGTCACCATGAGACCATGCAAGTATTGATACTAAAAGAGAAAGTAGCTTAAAAATGTATATTTGTTTTTTTCTTAAAAGATTAAAATATATATAAAGATATATTTAAAATGAATGGGTATCAGGAACCAAACTAATGCTGATAATACCTAATAAATATTTATTAAATACCATTCTGTTACAAGCATTTTGGTAATAATTATATATGTTATGTCATAGTTAAACCATAATAAGGTTATCAAACATAAAATTTTGCCCCAAATTTCTACCTACAGAGAGATCAAATAACATAATTGTGGAATAATTGTTTCAGTCCCAGAATAACTAAAAGCAGAACTTGAACACAAATAGAAGTCACCTATCTCCATTGTCCACTCTCACCTATTGTAAGATATTGCTTTTTAAACAATCTTTTGCAATCTTACTCAACTATTTAAGTTCTGACGTTAGTTCCCAAGGAAAGAAGGAGTTGAGATCCTCATTATTTCAAGTTCCAGGAAGGTCATAAAGTGAAGGAATGCATTCTTAAACACAACTCCAAGTTCTCATTAAAAAGGAAGCTGGTGTGGAAACTCTTAATTATGTACTTGGAATGATATGACATTTATTAAATGCTTACATAATGGTAATTCTTCCTTTCTCCTCAAGGAATCTCAACACTGCCATCTTTTTGTTAGTATCATGAATATTTCCTAGAATGCCTCTTTACCAGACAGCGGGATTTAGGGTCACATAACATTTTCTTTTCATGAACATTAAAGTTGTCTCAGTATCTTGTTTGATTGACTTAAGAAAAAGTACATTTGCTGAATTCTGGACATTTCTGTTGATTTAAGAGACCTACTGGATTCCTTTTAACTCGAGACATCTCATCGTAGAAAACATAAATGAAACAGTTTTCCTTAGAAATTTTAATTTATTTGTGGCATATGTACTATCCAGTATTTTCAAAGAACACTACATTTAAACTTCAAAAATAAAGTAGAAGTTTGTCAAAGAATAAGTGTGTCTTCTTGATGGTACTATACTTAAATTCTATGAATCATGTCAAAATCTGGAAAATTAAGATGCAGAAAAAGACCAAAAATTAAAAGCAAAGTTAAAGGCATATGCCTTCACTTTCAGGAGTCTTTGAGGCATTTTTGTTGTGGTGCTTGTATAGAAACAAATTAAATCAAATCCAGAGATACATTTCATCCAACGGGAAAAGGAATGTATACAGCTGGTCAAATACCAAAAACTTCTGCCAAACACACTAAAATAGCTTATGTTCCTTGTTTGTATCTTTGTAAGGATTCTGCCTTGAAGACAAATGAATTTCCTACTAAAGCCATTATAGCTTCAGAAATTATATAATTCCAAAGGACTCTGAATATCTAATCTCTCCCTACAGAGTTCTTGTTATAAATCACAGAGATTCACAAAAATTCACAGAGATTCGTTTAGTCTATTTTAAACAAAATCTCTCACTTATTAAGGTTGTTATAAATAAGAATTGATTATGCCTGGCGTCTTCAAATACTGTGCCCACCTAGAATTAGTTACAATATATTTTAGAAAATAAAACAGAAGCAACAGACTGTGAAGCAACATCAACAATAGTACCACTGGCATTATAGAGAAGTAGCTAAAAAAACGCTCTTAAAAAATGAACTAATTTAATTTAGGTCTTTAAAATCTGGGAGACGGAATATCAAACACTGCTTGTGGTGTGATCGTTACGATTTAGTGCTATGAACCTGTAGTTTATCTTGCTTAAACAGCAATCAGTAAAAGTGTAGAAGAAGTAAAATTTGGGAATTATTTATTTAAAAAATCTTTCATATCTCAAGTTTTCAGATGAATTTATGCTACTACTTCTATATTTGCTATATTTGCCAGTTAGAGAAAATATCAAGACTTAAGTTTCAATTTATTATTAATAAGTTATCACCTTTAGTGGTCATGTGTAATAAAATATTTTATTTTCAGACAAAGTATAATTTAAAATCCTTAAGGTCTGGTTCAAACTGTGGCACGATCGATATGATTTTGAACAAAATAATTATTTTGGGACCAGTGGCCTAAATATTTCTACTTTTATTATGAGAAGCTATTATGAATTATAAAGCACTTTGAAGTTCTGTTTTTTTAAAAAAAACATAACATTTATAAGAAAGTAATTTACATAAATTATGATGCATAAAACAATGCAAATTATAGTGCTAGCACTCCAATCTCCTAGCACCCTGATCTCTGTAGCAGACCATGAAAGGCAAGTATACCTTTCAAATGCAATTTTTTAAAAATATGTTTATTATATATATATTTAACAGTCAGCTTTTACATTTTTTAGAAAATAGGATTGTGCTTTCTATTGGCAGAATTACTTTATATCCTTCTAGAACTTCTAGCTAAATCAATAAAACATGAACTAGGAAAGTGTAATTTTGTTCCTGGAAAGGTAGAGACAAAGGCACTGATATGTAAAGAAAATGTCTAAAAATTAAATGTCAATACAATATAAAAACAGAAAAATCAATCTAATAAAATAGCTTGGTAGGCATAACAAAAATTTTGTCTCTAAAATATTTTTACTATAAAAAGGATTTGCATACAAAAATATTTATCACATTGTTATACTACTGCTACTAATTTAAAAAACTATGTAAGGCATAGTAGTTTAACTTAATCATGGTATGTATACCAAATGGACTTACACAACCACTAAAATATTTTTATGATCATGAACTTTTTAAATTTTATAAAAAATTTTTAAAGGTTTTTTGCTTTTTTCCCCCTGTATTTCTGCCCTACTTCTGGGAATGTCTTTTGTCTAAGATTCTGAAGTTCTGTCTTACTAACATGGGTATTCTTCTAATTGTTTTAGGTCCTGTGATTCTTTGTATTATCAAGCACTCTAGCACATTGGAGCAAATGGAGGTCCTATAATTCTTTATGCAGCTAAATGACTGTCCAGGTAAATAATTTAATATCTTTAGTGTAGAGACCTCTCTACAATAAAGCATTGTATTGTATGCTACATACAATTGTATGCTACAATAAAGCACTGAATAAAAGCATTCATTGTTGCCCTATCATGCTTAGAGTTTCAAATATCACATCTCAAAAGACCTGTTAAAGAAAACAAACACTGTTTACATAAACATGTGGTATGTTTACGGTAGATATTTTGCAGGAAAAACATTATATTATATATTTGCTAAAATGAAAAATTCAATATTAAATTGACTTTTGAATGAAATTAATAATAATCATAATGAATCGTTACACTACTATTAATCAGCATGTCTGCTACAAAGTCAGATTTATTGGTGTTAATCAACTCACATGGACTCAGGTGATTGTATCATGAAATAAGATTTTTTATAAATTAACAGATACCTTATGGAATCAGTTGAATTCTAGACGTCTCAGCCTGGAAAGTGGGCAGAAAGGAAGTAAGTCTAGAGGCAGGGAACACAGCAAATACATGTTTGGTCTTCCACTGAGCCCAGTCTCCACTGAGCTATTTCCTCTAATGGACTCTCAATTGTTTCATTATAGCCAGGATCTCAGTTTCTTCACAGTCACTGTGAATAATGTGAATAATTGATTAACTGTCCATGAGGATTTGTTTCACACCCTCCAGAAAGAAAGGTGTTGGCATCCTACGTACCTAAAACATTGATTAACTCCACTATACAAACAAGTACACTCAGGTGTCCAGCAACCAGAAATATCTTTCAGCATATAATTAGTCTTCTAAGAATGCTTTTAGCATAGGTATGCTATCATGTCTTGACAACTAATTATGCCTCATACAAATTTGCCTTTCCCAAGGGAAATAAATTGAATTCTCATCAATTATAGTTTTGAATCCCATATCTCTGGATGATATCCTTTCCACCTCAAGGTTCATAATTAATCACATGACATTTGAGATTAAACCATGAATATAACAACCATAATTATACCTTATATTAAAGAGCAACAAAATAGTTATATTTAAAAATAACAAATACATACATGCCTACATATTACCATTTTTATTTCTATCAAAAATTTTCTTAGTGATTTTCTTTCTTTGTCTTTCATTCTTTGTTTCTTTTGATTTTTACTATCATTACTGCTGACCAGCATTCTTGACATGTTCAGGATATATTGCCTATAATTCCCAAAGGATTTCAGCCTTTGGCAATCTTGCTTATGGGTACAAATTCCTGGTTTGCTTTTGCCGACAGGCTTGTCTAGTGTGAAGTTATGTCCAGAAAAATGTCCTGGCTTCCATTGTCCTCTTCCATGTGCTGATTTTGTAGAAATAACCCCATTTCCATCTTACTGCCAGGCACTACCACACCAGTGCCCATTGTAATACTGTAAGATGCCATAGTAAAACTTTTCATTCTGTTAATCCAATCCTCTCTTAAAGAGCCTCAAATAAATGTGAATGGCAATTTCAGATCCCTAGAGAGGAGACCCTGTCTCCTCCTAGTGCATTTATTTTCTTTGGTACTAACCATACAAACTGTTAGGAACTACAGTTGTTGATGTAGTAAGTAAAAGCACAATTAATATATGATTCTCAGAAGTTCCACTCAATTCCAAATGTGTTCTTCTTCTAAACTAAATATTCTGACTATGAGAAAAATAAATCCACGTATTTTTCATTGGTTCTGAATATACAAGCCATCCTACAGGAATCTATGTGCCTGCAAGATGTCCTTTCCCTTCTGTCCTCCACTAGGCCCTTAGACTCTTAGCCCTCTCGTTTGAACTGTCACAAACACGTAGATCACAAATCAATTAGTTTAATTTAAAAAATATTCCCAGAATCCTAAAGGAGTCTTTGCAACCACTCCCAAACACTAACGTAACTTTTTTAATAAATGTCATTATTATGTCAGTGCATTTTCCAATTCATTTTCTTTGCAAATATTCAATAGATTTTTTGGTGGTTTCACAGAAAATACTGGCATCCCCTTGGGATAAGTTCTAACTCTTTTCTCTGGCTTTACTTGGGTCTAAATATATTTTATAAAATTCCCTATTTACAGAACCTTTATACATTTTTTTTTTTACTGTCCTGTGCCATTCTCATTTTTTTAACCAAAGTCAAAAGAAGGAAGAGAATAAATAGGCATGCTCAGATGTGTATTTGCTTTATGGATGGTAATGTCAAATATATGGAAAATTTATTTTACTTTTCTTTTTCCAAGTTATGTCAAAGTGGTGTATTTTCCTGATAATTTTTCAGTTTCTATTTGCCCATTTTAAAATTTTTATTTTCATATTTATTCCCTTAATCACAGTCTGATAGGAGAAAGTGGTCAAAAAGTATTACAAATTATTGTCAGATTATTTTCAGAGTTTTAAAATATTTTTGGTCTTGTAATTTGAATAAAAATTCATCCAAGAGTCTATTCTGACCTATATGTTTACAGCTGAACAATTTCTAGCTTGTTCACATATGGAAAACATGGTTTGCATTCATGACGTATAGTAATGCATATTCTGAAGAAATCTGAAACATTTAATACTCAACTTGCAGTAGAGTCTCTGCAAGTTGACCATCAGAGGAACTGTAACAAACTGGTCAACATGCTGAGGTGGTCATCATAAGGAGGTAGGTCTACTGTACTGTACGTAAATGTGGTGTATGTCCAATTTATGAAAACTAGGTTAACTTAAGGAGCTCCTCAATGTCAGGAAGTGGTCAACTATGGAGGTTCTACTGTATTTGTTGCTATTTTAAATTTTTAAAATTATTATGAAAGAAATATTTTTGTCTTAATATGCCCTTTGTCAAGAGAAAATAATCAAACTCTGTAAAATAATTTTAAGAGGTTTACTCTGTGTCAAGTTTGAGGCCAGGATCCATAGCCACACCCAAGAAGTCTTGAGCAAGTGGACTTACTGTGGTTGCATTATAGTTTGGTTATATACATTTGAGCAAGACAAGAATTAAATGTAAATTCAGATAAATCAGTACATGAAAACAGTACATTTGCTTGGCCCCAAAAGGTGGAACATCTCAAAGTGGGGACTTGCAATATTTTGATACAGCATACAATGTGGAATTATAAATTTTGGATAACTGGGATACTTATCACCTCAAACATTTTTTCATTTCACATGTTGTGTTGCAAATATTCCAAATTACCTATTACATATTATCCTATTACCTATTAACTATATAGACATACACTTCTGCCTCTTGTAACTACCATTATATTGACAGTCTACATGAAATCAAAATGTTTTTTATTTTTATTAAATCACAACTGTATGCATTAATGCATTTATGGCATATGCTGGGCTGATTTTATATACCATTTGGAATATAGTTAAGATAGCCTTCACCACACTTACTTAATTATTGTGTTAAGACATTTATACTCTACACTTAATAGATTTGACATGAACCCTTGCAATATGACTCTCCCTCCATCCTATCTCCCCCTTGCCCTTCCCTCTCCCTCCTCCTCCTTCCTTCATCCAGGGCTATAGTTGTGTTTTATCTTTCATATGAAAATGTGGTTGATTATAAATTGGTTTCATAGTAGAACTGAGTACATTGAATAGTTTTTCTTCCATTCTTGAGATACTTTGCTAAGAAAAATATGTTCCAGCTCCATCCATGTAAACGTAAAAGAGGTAAAGTCTCCATATTTTTTAAGGCTGCATAATATTCCATGGTATACATATACCACAATTTATTAATCCATTCATGGGTCGATGGGCACTTGGGCTTCTTCCATGACTTGGTAATTGTGAACTGAGCTGCAATAAACAATCTGGTGAAAATATATTTGTTGTAAAGTGAGTTTTGTCTTTTGGATATATACCTACTAGAGGAACTGCAGTATCAAAAGGCAGGTCTACTTTTAGATCCCTAAGTGATCTCCAAACTTCTTTCCAAAAGGAACGTATTAGCTTGCATTCCCACCAGTAGTGAAGAAGTGTTCCCTTTTCTACACCTCCATGCCAACATCTGTAGTTTTGGGATTTTGTTAAGTGGGCTATTCTTACTGGAGTTAGACAATATCTCAAAGTGGATTTGCATTTCTCTGATGATTAAAGATGATGATCATTTTTTCATGTGGCTGTAGGCATGTGCCTATCTTTTGCAGAGAAGCTTCTGTTCAAGTCTCTCGCCCACAATGAAATGGGGTCACTTGTTCTTTACTTGTTAAAAAGTTTGAGTTCTCTGTGAATTCTGGTTATCAAACCTTTGTCAGAAACATAACCTATCTTCCCCCATTCTGAGGGCTGTCTGCTTGCTTTACATACTGTATTCTTGGCTGTGAAGAAGCCTTTTATTTTGATCAGGTCCCAGTAGTGTATTTTTGGTGTTGCTTCAATTGCCCGGGGAGTCCTCCTCATAAAGTATTCTGCCAAGGCAATTCCTTCAAGTATCTTTATATATCATGTCTTAAATTTAAATCTTTTATACAGTGAGATTCAATTTTTGTTAATGGTGAAAGGTGTGGGTCCAGTTTTAGCTTCTATAAGTCGCTAGCCAATTTTCCCAGCACCATCTCTTAAATAGGGAATCTTTTTCCCAATTTATGTTTTTGATAGGCTTATCAAAGTTCAAATGACCACAAGTGTCTGGTTTCATCTCTTGTTTCTTTATTCTATTCTATACATCTACATCTCTATTTTTGTGCCAATATCATGCTATTTGGATTACTATAGATTTATAGTATAGTTTGATTTTTTTAAATTAAATCATAGCTGTGTACATTAATGCAATCATGGGATACAATGTGCTGGTTTTATATACAAATTCAAATATTTTTATTAAATTGGTTAACATAGCCTTTATGGCATTTTCTTAGCTATTGTGTTGAGACATTTATATTCTACATTTAATAAATTTCACATGTACCCATTGTAAGATGCACCGTGTGTTCCCACCAATGACCTTTCCCTTTCCTCCCTTTCCCCTTTCCCTATATTCTTGGGCTATAATTGGGTTACAGCTGTCATATGAAAGCTATAAATTAGTTTCATAGTAGGGCTGAGTATTTTGCACACTCTGATTTGTTTTTATTTCTGAGTAATGTTTTGGTCATTTGAGGTTTTATCTGATTCCATATAAAACTAAGCATAATTTTTTTCATATCTTAAAGAATGACAGTGGTGCTTTAACAGGGATTGCATTAAATTTGTATATTGCTTTGTGTAGTATGAACATTTTAACAATGTTGATTCTTCCCAGCTACATGCATGGTCTGTTTTTCCATTTGTTAACATCTTCAGCTATTTCTTTTCTCAGAGTTTCATAGTTCTTTTTATAGACATCTTTCACATCCTTTGTTAGGTAAATTCCCAAATATTTCATCTTCTTTGGCACTACTGTAAAAGGAATAGAGTCCTTGACTGTTTTTGTCAGCTTGACTATTATTCATATACATAAAAGCTTCTGATGTGTGAGTATTGAATGCTGCTGCATTCCTTGATTACTTGTAAGAGTTTTGTAGTTGAATTTCCACATAGGAGTGACAACATAGAATGTTTGTATTTCTATATCTAGCTTATTTCACTTAACATAATGCCCTTTAGTCTCACTCTTATTGTTGTGAGTGACAGGTTTTCTTTTCTTGTTTCTTTCTTTCTTTCTTTCTTTCTTTCTTTCTTTCTTTCTTTCTTTCTTTCTTTCTTTTTTTTTGAGACAGAGTCTCACTTCGTCACACTCAGTAGAGTGCCATGGCATCATTGCCCACAGCAATGTCAAACTCTTGGGCTTAAGCGATTCTCTTGCCTCAGCCTCCCGAATAGCTGGGACTACAGGTGCCAGCCACAATGCCCAGCTATTTTTAGAGACGGGGCTTCACTCTTGCTCAGGCTGGTCTGGAACCCATGAGGTCAGACAATCTACACACCTCGGCCTTTCAGAGGGCTAGGATTACAGGCGTGAGCCACCGCGTGGTCAGGATTTCATTTTTAAAATAGTTAAAATCATTCTATTCTGAATGTATACTACATTTTCTTTATTCATCTGCTCATGGACACATGTCAATTTATCTTTTCAATATTATCAATAGTGCTAGATTATATCTTATCATAATTTTTGACTTGCATTTGCCTGATAATTAGCAATGTTGTACATTTTTATTCTGTACCTGTTGGCCATTAGTATGTCTTCTTTTTAGAAATGTCTATTCAGATATTTTGCCCATTTTTGACCACATTATTTGAATTTTTAACTACTGAGTTCCCCATGTACTCTTGTTATTAATTTCCTGGTAAAGAGTTTACAGTATTTGAATGGCCCCTTCCCTTTGTGGATGCACCCACTCTTTTTAACCACAATTTAATAGAAACCCATAGTTACTGTAACCTTATAGACCTCCTCTCAATGGAGAAAGTTTATGAACAGTTTATTAAAGAACAAGCTAACAGAAATAATACAGTGTTGAGAGGTAGAGACAGAAAAAGCAATAGCCTATAAATGTAACTTATTTCTTCCTCAGTGTTAGAGCATTTATACACATATTTTTCTTGACCTATTCATGCTGAATTTTTATCACTTCCATAAACTTCTAAATAATTATTAATTTCAATGTTTGATTAATAGAAGTTCACATTTCAATGTATTCAAATAACAACAGTGAATAATACACAGAATTTTATATCCCTAATCCCATGTCTCTAAAATTTAGAGAATAAAACAATATTGGAAAAAATAGCAGAAGACCATATTACGTGAACATTGAATTCCTTTTTTTCTAGATCTATATGCATAAACAACATGATAATTGAGAATCAGAAGAACTTTACCTCCTTTATGATTACATGGATGGAGCTGGAACATATTCTTCTTAGTAAAGTATCTCAAGAATGGAAGAAAAAGTATCAAATATACTGGGTACTATTATGAAACCAATATATAATCACCCACTTCCATATGAAAGATAAAACACAACTATAGCCCAGGATGAAGGAGGAAAGAGGAGGGGGAGGAGAAGAAGGGAGGGAGGTTGGATGGAGGGAGGGTAATTGGTGGGACCACGTCTATGGCGCATTTTTCAAAGATACATGTCAAATCTATTAAGTGTAGAGTATAAATGTCTTAACACAGTAATTATGAAAGTGAGGTAAAGGCTATGTTAACAAGTTTGATGTAAGTATTCCACATTGTATATAAAATCAGTACATTGTACCCCATAAACGCATTAATATATATGGCTACTATTTACTTAAATAAATGAATAAAGCCAAAAAAAAAGATAAATCAATTAATTTTTAAATTCAGCTTTTATTTTTTAGGTTAGATTATACTGCAACAAAGATATGCAAATAAAACAAATAATTTTACCCCTCCAACCACTGTAGTTCTTGCTCATGTCTTACATAAGTTAGGAGGACCACAGATTTAAAGTCTGCTTTACCAGTCACTTAAGGTCATGGGCTGCAGGCACATCACACGGAACATGCTGAGATGCAGGGGAAAAGAAAGTTAATGGTCATAATTTAATGTCCTAAAAGTGACACACGCCACTTCTGCTCACTGCTAGGAATAATTATGTCTCTACTGAACAGCAAAGTAATTAGGAAACATGGAAGAACATGTATAGTTAGAGACTGTCATTATATGTAAATAAATATCTAAATGTGTTTTTAAAATCATAAAGAAAAAGACATTTTGTGTGGTTGAAGGCTCAATGATATTCTAGTGCTTAAGCAAACATGAATGTCATGAAAAGAAAATCTTGTTATTAAGTAATTTAAAGGAGTTAAGCAATTATATAATTAGTATAATCAAGTTAATTATATAATTAGCACAATATTTAATTATATAATTAACATAGTGTAATAATTATACAATTAGTCTAATTCATCAGTAACAGTTAATGTCCACATCAAAAAATGTCTTTTCTGTGGAGTATAAATTATTTCCATTTTTTCCCCATTGGCACATAAAATCACTACTTTATTATTTTCATAAATGTCATGTAAGGAATTTATCAGTTCTTTTTAACCATTAAAAGAGAAATTATAAAAGTGGATTATGACAGAATGTAATTTGAAGATAATTATTTGCAGTAATTTTTGCTTAATATAGATGTCATGTAGATACACTATAATAGTTTATACTTTTTTCATGATAATTTATAGATATAAAATTACATTACTTATTTAAAAATTTAATTCCCCCAGAATTTAAATATTAGGTAGCTATGACATTACTTTTAATAAGTAGAAAAACTGCAAAGATGAATTGTCCCAGAGCTATCATTCTTTAAAAAAATGCAGGTAAAATATAAGATAATTTATAGAAATCTGACAAAAAGAACATTATAGTTAATAAGATCAACATGACAAATAATCTCTTCTCTGTAGAGTTATGTTGGATGATGTCAATAGGAAGATGCATCATAAATTTCAAATTTGGCTAACTTATTATTTTTAGCTGCCATGTTATGTCATTTATGTTGATGGAAAAATGTTTAAAGAGAATACTAATCAGTAAATAATAAGTTGATTCATTAAATTTATTAGAACATAAATTAATTTAAGATATATAGTAATTTTCATTCCTAAAATATGGGAAATTAAATAACTTTTTATCTATGTGATCATATACAGTGATTAAAAATAAAATATAAATTATTTCTGAAAAGATTAAAAAGTATTAATTATTAGAAGCAAATGGAGGATGTTTAGGTTAAAAATGAGAACTTCTAGCCTTAACTTATAGGCTTTATAGAAGCTGTTTTAGCTTGCCTCAATTATTTTAACTAAGGACGCAGAAAACCACAGAAAGGTACTGATGAAATATTATTGGAGGAACAAATTCATATAATATGGCAGAAAAGAGCTCTCTTCCTGCTCTTGGACAGGGATACTCACAAAAATATACTATTTTCTTCTCCTTTTTGTAAATATCCCAAAACAACCTTTACTTCCATCCCTACTTTTGCAAGTGAAATAGAATAATTGGTACATAGTTTCAAATTCTATCAACCATCTTACTTTCTATAAAAGCTAACTTCCCTGTGCCAATTAGGAAATTCTACAGAAAAGAAAATTCATTGTATTCACTTGTGGGGTGGGGCACAATTGGTATTCAAAATTATTCTCTAGGCAGACACATATGACATTACTTTATATGTAAAATAATAGTTGATTAAATTTTAGTGCCTGAATTATAATTTTTAAATGCAACACTAGCCAAAGCCAAATGATCATATAAGTGTCTACATACATCTAACGAAATAGATATATACATAAAACTGGTGACCAGCTATTTCAGGCTTTCAGCAGCAAACAATAAGTTTTACTAGAATGTGAACTAGCGTGCTAAAATGACTACACAATCTTCATTACAATGTAGTTCAACCCAACTTTAGAAATGTGACATTATTCTCTATAATTAATTCTAAACACACTCTAGACCAGAACACATTGCAATTAATTAAATATATAATTTCAATATCCTTTTAAAATACAGTTTTACAATGCTTTCACTGGATTATTATATCTGAAAGCCTCCTTTCTTCTTTTTTCCCTCATTTTACTACTTTCCCCCCCCCAATTCCTTCTTTTCTTTTCTCTTTCCTTCTCTCCTCTCTCCCTCCCCTCCCTCCCTCCTTCCCTTCCTTCTTTCCTTCGCTCATTTCATTCAGTCTCCAGTTCATTATTCAAAAATATACAGTTTTACTTCTATGTACCAAGGACTATGTTCACTCTTAGAAAAAGAGAAATGAAAACAAGAATTCAAAAGAGGGCCTGGCGCAGTGGCTCACTAGCACTCTGGGAGGCTGAGGTGGGTGGAAGGTGGTTTACAGGCTTCACCAGAGCAAGATCTCATCTCCAAAAATAACTGGGCGTTGGGGTCAGCGCCTGTAGTCCCAGCTACTTGGCAGGCTGAGGCAAGAGAATCGCTGAGTCTAAGAGTTGGAGGTTGTGAGCTATGACACCAGGGCACTACTGAGGGTGACAAAGTGAGACTTTGCCTCAAAAAAAAAAAAAAAAAAATCAAAAGGAACTTTCAAGTAAATAGATTTATTACTTCCCTTGTATTCTAATGCAATGAATTTCTCAAAGGAAAAACGTTATGAATAAG
This sequence comes from Loris lydekkerianus, assembly GCA_963574355.1. Classification (NCBI taxonomy): domain Eukaryota; kingdom Metazoa; phylum Chordata; class Mammalia; order Primates; family Lorisidae; genus Loris; species Loris lydekkerianus. The sequence goes on along the minus strand of CAUYPK010100816.1, from coordinate 6,885 downwards.
TAGTAAAATCAAGAAATAGTTTTTTACCAAACCCCAAAAGTTCCTTTCTTGATTTTTTCCCAATCTCTGCCTGACACACAAAGCCAATGGTGCCCTATTAACTTGCAGGAAAAGAAAATAAACCAAATCCTAATTTGTAGAATTGTTGCACTGCATTAAAACACACACTATGAGCTTGCTCACTCTACCAACATAAAGTCACTGAATGTGGAATGAGAAATAGCAGCAAAGAATTTGTTCTTAGGAGAAAACAGGAGCCCTTTTCAGCATGGCGCTGTGCAAGAGTCCTGGAATTATTACTTCTGAGGCAAGAGATTAGTTTTATCTGCTTTTGAACTTTTACAAAGTGGTCTTATGTCTGACATCTGTATTTTAACATTAAATATATGAGATTCTTTCTGATAATTTTATGCAGTGTGTTTATCTTCATTGCTGTGCAATGCACAATGTTCAGTTGTAGGAATACACAATTGATTTGCCCTTTCTATACTTGATAGACATCTTAGTAGTTTCCAGCTGAAGGCTAATGGAACCAGTACTATTGTGGACTTATTTTTTTTTTTTTTTTTTTTTTTTTTGCGTAACTGTATGAATTTCTATCGACAACCTATTCATAAAAATATTGGTTTACAGGTATGTTCAGCATTAGTATATATTGTCAAATAGTGATACAAAGTAAGTATACTATTTTACCACACACACACTAGCAAAATGTTAGTGATTTATTTTACTACATTGGCAACAGTTGGTCATTTTATTTTATTTATTTTATTTCATTTTTTAGTAAGGTTGACAGAAGTATAATCACCAACAGTAACATTCAGTGAGTTTTGACAATTGTATACAGTCACATAATCACCACCTCAATTAAAATGCAAAACATACCCAATACCCCGCAAACTTCCTTCTTGCCCCTCTCAAGTTAATCCCAGTTCCAGCTCCCAGACAATGGCAATGACTATTTTCTATTTTCATTATTTTCATTTTTCAGAAAGTCATATATATTCAATTCTGTAGTTCACTCTTGAATAGAGTTGTATTCACATAACGTAATTGCACTGGGAATCACCTTGAATGTTTAAATAGTACATTCCTGTGTATAATATGTGGTACTTCATTTTAATGATGTGTCATAATGTGATTATCAAATCACCAGTAAATGTAGATTTGAGTTGCTTACAAATTTTGATAATTATAAATTAAGAGGCTACAAATAGTCACGTACAGATTTATGTGGACATATCTCTAGGAGAGGGCTTAATCCATAAGGCATGTATATATCCAGCTTTATAAAAACTGAAATACTGTTTTCCAAGTGATTACATTACTTTTTAATTCTCAATAGGAAAACTTGAGACTTCTAGTTTTTCTATATGCTTATACGGCTAGTTATTTTAATATTACCTGTTCTGAGGATTGTGTGGTGGTATCTCACTGTTTTACTTTTCATTCCCTAATGATAAATGATGTGGAGCAGGTTTCCATATGCTCGTTTGCTTCGACGTGTATTTGTTGGTGGAGTTCAGATCTTCTGTCCACATATTTTTAGCTTTTTAGTTAGTGTTCAGTTTTAAGACTTATTCAGATGTATTCTACTTGCAAATTCGTTGTCAGATATGTGACTTACACATATTTTTTCCAGCTTCCAGGCTACTTTTCACTGTAAAACAGTTTCGCAAAGCAAAGGTTTTTAATTTTAATATTGTTTATCTGCATAAAAGCCAAAGCCCACACAAATTATCTCCTGTTTTCTAAAAGATGTTTTATAATTTTATGTTTTAGGTTTACATCTATGATACATTATGTACTAATTTTTGTTAAAATGTGATGTATGTGTGTCATAGTTTATTCTTTTGATACAAGGAAATCAAATTGTATCACTACCATTGTTGAAAATAAATTTATTTCTCTAGCTTATTATCTGTTTAACTATAAGAAAAAACAACGGATCTATTCAGGTAAGTTTATTTACAGATTCTCTACCCTGTCATTGATCTAGGTGTCTCTCATTTACCAATACCACACTTTCTTGATTACTTAGCTTTATTGTTAGTGTTGAAATTGGGTAGTCAATCCTCCAATGTTGTTTTCCTTTCTTCAGAATTCTCTGGTTATTCTAGATTCTTTGCTTTCCCATATAACTTAAAATAAGATCATTGATAGGTAACAAAAAGAAATTGCAGGGATATTTATGGAGATTATATTGAATCTGAAAATCAAACAGAGATGAGACAGAGAGAAAGGATATTTTAACAATATTTATCTTTCCAATAAAGTACCTCTAGTTTTTCATTTATTTACCTTTTATTTGGCTTATTTTATTAATGTTTAATTGCTTCAGCATCACAATACTGAAAATACTTTATTCTATTTATACAAAAATATTTAGTTTTGGGGTTCTGTTATAAATGGTAATTTAGTTTTAAATTTGAAATTCCAATATTTCATGGCATTTATTAAAGAATAGAATACTTTTCTCAGACCAGCCATTAGTTTACTTATGCTTTCACTTCATCCTTTTTTGGGTTGTTTTAAGTTTTTTTTAAATGGATTAATCCAGAATATCCTTTATTTTAAGGTTAAGATTTTTAAGGTTAATTTTCTCTAATATTTAAGGTGTAACTTTTCTGTGGTTCCTATTTAATTCGAAGTTGTCAACAAGTTCAGTTGGTTGATCAGACCTTGGTTGGTTTGGTTGATCAGACCTTGGACTACCTCAAGCCTCCTGTGGGTGGTTACGTTTTAATTTAAGGTCTCAGTAGTATATCTTTACTTTGTATACATTCTTTTTTATCTTTGTGAACCCTACCTACTACATGTGTGAGTCATTATGAAGGTTCTGAGATACACAAATTTCAAAAAATGTAAAATCAATACAGATGAAATGAATAAAGCTCTCCCAACCAACCCTGATAAGCTGAGAAAGTTGAAACTTGCACTGGTGAACCAGAAAAGAAGCTATTGACTGTGCTTCTTGAAAGTGAAATAATGGACCATAACACAGTATGTCTCCAAACTTAAGTAGTGAACCAGGTACATATATAATCCGTATATGTATAAGTATAAATATTCTTAAGTATCAATGATGAAAATTTTATATTATGTGGCTAATGACTATTTTCTTCCTCTTCAGTAATTTTACTCCCTTATATGGCCACATACTTAATCACTTTTCCACAGCTTTTCTTCAACATATATTAGAAACCCACTAACCTTCTATTGTTTCCATACATTCAACTATTATTATTCTCTCTGATCATATGTACTGTGTATTTGCTTTCTCCAGCATAAAAAAGATCCCCTTGTTATGAGTCAGAGACTTACCATTTTGAGAGTTTTTTTAACATTTCCTAGAATCAACATCTTAACCTTATTTCTATTGTGATATGTGTACACATTTCATTTTATAAGGAATCTTAGTAGAAATGGAACATTTGTTTTGTGTAGTATTCAATTTCAGTTGATTGCACCTGTCTTGAGTTTCATGTTAAAAAAGAGTTTTTGACACATATGGAAATCAAGGGACAGAATGCACTAATACCTTGGCAGTATTTGTCATAAATGTGCTAACCAGAATAATAACACATTTGTTAATGTTATATGAGTATTAAGTGGCAAATACCAACTGCTCCCTCACATTATGTTAATTCTTAGAACTGAATAGTTCCATATAATAGTTATGTGGCTACTTGAGGTTAAATTTAAATTAGTTAATAATAAATACAAATAAATATCCACTTCCTAAGCTTTACTAAACCCATTCTAAGTCTTCAATAGCCACGTATGGCTAATTGTGACCTTATGAGAGAGCACAATGATATAGGTAATCTTTATCAAGACAAAACATTTTATCGGACAGTGAAGTCTTAGAAAATTAATTTACACCTCAGATTGGCTGATATATAATTGATAAATAATTGACTCCTTAGCTTAAAATAAAATCAGAATCTAAAATTTGGGGGTATATACTACTATGAGTTCTTTCCACCTTTCACAGATATTGGCTACAGATATGAAAATTCTATATATGTTTCTGAAATAGAAAATGCTAGCAATATTTAATGTCAAGATGAGGATAATGCCTTCATTGGCTTAACTGCTGTGCTCCATGTTATAATGTACAGAAGACACTCCCTTTGTACATGAATATTGGTAATCAAATGACTTAATTGGGGAGTTCTTCCATTATATCTGAATATAATTCTAGACAATTAACTTTAGCACAGAACTTCAGCACATAATAAAAGTAAATCTAACGAGTTGATAATACAGGCAATGAAATTACATCACAGAAATGCAACGGTTAAGTTGAAATTTATCTGTATAATATTTTTAGAAAAATAATATTTAATATTTAAATTTTAATATATTCCTTTTGGTTGGATGGGTACTTCACAAGAACTCCTATTTTAGCTTCTAGAAAATCATTTGTGATGAACCAGAAAATGGTTTTTCATTTAAGTCCTAATATTTTTCACTCTAAGTTGCTTCATTCTGATCTTATATGAAAAATTCATTTTAGCTCACCAAGATTCAATTTGAATAAATCATCTTCAGGAATTTCCAGTATCACTTTTTTTTATACCTAAGAGGTTGAAAAAAAAAAACAAAAAAAACCCAGAGATGACAGCTAATTCCAGTTAACACTTGCCTTTCTAGTTAAGGACTCACTCTTTGTTTTATTTGATTTATTCAGCTAAAGTTAGTAAATTTATAAATTTTCAGTGTTTGCTCAATATATTTATTGTGTATTTTGCTGTCAATTTTCTACCTATAGTTACTTTATTTTCGTAGATAAATATATTTTTCTAAAATCCATAAAAATGTATTTGTGAAGCAAATATATGGTCTGGATTGACTATGACTTGTGAGAGGGAGATTTTTTCAATTATAATTATACCAAATATACTATATTCTCAAATCTTACACTAGTACTTTGAGGAGAAGAAGGTAATAAATAAGCATATCTATTGATATAATCTGTGATCTATTCTTGAGTGTTTATAGGTGTTAAGAAATTTTCCCTAATAAAAATATGAGATTCCTTTTGAAAGATCACAATTTAAATAATCAATGTAGCAAGTTTAAAAATAGTTTGGTCAAAGTGTTTAAATGCACTTAAAATTATTTCATAAAAAGAATATCTAGATATATAATTCACTTTATATTGAAAGCTTATTTTATTTGGGGTAAGAACTAGACTAAGAGGAAGGAAAAGTAGTGTTGAAATTTCAGAATTGTAAGTTGAAAATAAGAGTAGATGTGTTATAACTGAGGGCTGAGATAAAATTATAAATATTCATAACTTTATGTATAGTTGCCTAACCACAGCAATTAGACAAGCAAAAACAAAAAAAGCATCGAAATGGCTAACAAACATATGAGAAAATGCTCATGGTTTCTAAACATCAGAGAAATGCAAATCAAAACAACCCTGAGATGTTCCCTAACCCTGGTAAGATTAGCCCACATCACAAAGTCCCAGAGTTGCAAATTCTTGTGTGGGTGTGGAGAGAGAGGGACACTTTTATAGTGTTGGTGGGACTAAAAACTAATACAGCCTCTTTAGAAAGAAGTATGGAGAACCCTCAAAGAACTCCACCTAGACCTCCAATTTGATCCTGCAATACCACTCTAGGCATCTACCCAAAAGAAAAAAAAAAAAAAAATCATTTTACCATAAAGACATTTGCACTAGAATGTTTATCACAACTCAATCTACAATTGCCAAGGTGTGGAAACAACTTAAATGCCCATTATCTCAAGAATGTATTAACAAGCTTTGGTATGTCTACCATGGAGTACTATTCAGCTATAAGAAAAGGTAGTGACTTTACATCTCTGTATTAACTGGATGGAGTTGAAACACATTCTTATTAGTAAAGTATCATAATGGAAAAGCAAGTATCCAGTATCCTCAGTACTAAAATGAAGGCAGTTGACGATGTAATTCACACCCACAGAGGAAAAAAAATCTCATTTCAATTCAAGTTGGGGGAAGGGGGTTGAGAGAGGAAGTTGAGGAAAGGGCAATTCGAGTGTTCCCACTTAAAGGGTACAAGATAGGAGTGTACGGGCATCTTTGGGTACGGGATACAACTACAAAAAGGACTCTGTCTAAAGAATTCAAAAAATATGACTTTGTTATTTTCACTCTCACAATAACCTGAAATTTAAAAAAAGAAAAAAAACAGGAGGCATTACACTATTTGACTTCAAATTATATTAAATAAAGGTATAGCAATTAAAACTACACAACATTTTCATAAAAATAGTCACATCCACCAACAGACCAGAAGAGAAAAACACACGAATAAAGCCATGCATCTATGGCCAATTGATTTTTGATGAAAAGGCCAAGAACACATAATGAAGAAAGGGCACTCAATTCCTTAAATAGTATAGGGAAAACAGAATATCCATATACAGAATAGTGTCATTGAATCCTTATTTTATTCATTCTATAAAAATCAACTGAATGTGTATTAAAGATTTAAAGTTAGACTAGAAACTAAATCAAGTAGAAGAAAATATACAGAGAAAGCTACATGCATGACATTGGTCTCTTAGACCAATCATTAGGACTTGGGTTTACAAAACTTGGGTTTCCTCAAAAACATAAGGAAGAAAAGCACAAAGATCAATTGGGATTGCATCAAGCTAAAAACCTGCACAGAAAAATAAATTATTAATGTCATGAAGAAACAACCCACAGATGGGAAGGACATACTTTCTATTTATTTATGTTTTTTTTTTTTTTTAATTAATTAATTTATTTTTTTATTGTGGAGAAGGGGCAGGGAAAGAAGGCGGGGGAAGAGGTGAGTGACAGGGTCGGGCCAGTGGCATGGTACCACATTGGCTGTATCTAGGTAGAGGCAGTTT